>JAWNLU010001721.1:0-91132 GCA_035042165.1 Drosophila kuntzei
CTTAGTCCAATTAACACAATTGCAATGTTTTGTCATTGGGTTAAGGATACAATTGTTAAACTTATACAATAATGGAAATTATCTGATTATTTTCTTTTGAATCTGGAGTAAAGCGTCTAAGCTAATATAACTTATTAACAAATCAAAAATGGCATTGTCAATTCACAACGTATACGTCAGAGATCAAAATTCTTAGTTGAATTAACACAATTGCAATGTTTTGTCGTTGGGTTAAGGATATCATTGTTAAACTTATACAATAGTGGAAATTATCTGGTTATTTTCTTTTGAACTTTAAGTAAAGTGACTAATAGGCTATTTCCACGAGCACTAACATTTGCCTCATTCACTCACATATGAATGTGTCTGATTTTTGGATTTCCACGACCAAATGTGAAACGGGTAACTAGATTTGCTTTTCGCCCGAAATAAATCAGCTTTTCAGTGTCTGTGCAACAATAATAAAGTATAAAATAAATGCTTAATTCTAATTAATATTAATGAATTAGCTCCATAAGAATGGCCTCATGGTCATGATCCACTGAATGACTGCTCTCCTTTGCTTGTTCATCAGAAAATAAAGCATTTTAATATTCCTTTTGAAAATATATTTGGCGCAAATTTTATGTTTACATTTTTTTCTGACACAACATGCATAGTTTGCATAGTTTTTCACGAAATCATCGATAAAAATCGGGTTTTCGATAGAAAAATACTGAATTAAACCAGGGCGAATGGCAATAAATGACTACATTTTTTTTGGATGATCATTTGGATTTTGTATGGGAACGAACTGAACATTCGGCCTGGGATGATGAAAATGGCGTCGAATGAGCCAAATGTGCTGTAGTGGAAATAGCCTATAAGTTAATGTAATTTATTAACAAATCAAAAGTAGCATTATCAATTCATAAAGTAGTGGACGGTAAATTGTTTCTTTTTCCTTTTGGTTCTTAATCAGAACTAATTGATGGGAATGAGTAATTATTAATTAAAAAATATTATTGCCAGTTCATACAACAGTGAATGGAAAATTTATCAGTTTTCTTTTTAAATCTTAAGCAAAAAGAGACAAAGCGTCAACAAATTTAATGAAAATCATTGTCAATTCATATAACCATGATAAAGTAAGTAGAAATGTAGTATCAACAAATTAAAAATATATCATTGCTAATTCATATAACAATGATTGGAGAATCAATTCACTCTCCTTTTGAATCTTAATTAGTAGAAATGTAGTATGAATAAGTTAAATAGACATCATTGTCTATCAATATAACAATGATCAGAAAATTGTATCTTTTTCCTTTTGAGTTTTTAAGCAAAATATATATAAGTCAATGGAAGTAAGTCATAAAAGTGATTAACAGTACTATTATGAATTCATACAATAGTAATTGGAATCTTAGGTATATTGGCTGAATTGGAGCTTTGGTCAGCACTGCTATCAGAAAGCAATTACCCGAGCGCAAGTCACCCGCCCCAGTCCCGTTCTTTTTCTATATAAAATATTGTGGGTAATACAATTTTATGAGTAAAGAGTATTTCATAGCACGCATGTTTAATGGTTTGCTTGCTGTGCGAGCTACGAGCTCTGCCAGCCGACTGAATCGACAGCAGAAAAAATTTCCCTCGGACTTCAGGTCCACGGGTAAAATTTCCCAGTGGACGCAATCGCAGCAATCTTGAGAGGTACATTTCAGTTGTATGGGATGGGTTCTCTATAGGTTATTTGCTTAGTGGTATGGCATATGATAAAAATGTGGCGGTCGGAAAAAAAATTGGCGGTCGGTAAAAAAATAATGTGGCGGTCGGTATGGCATGCAAAAACTACTCAAATACCATTTACATTGGCGCAATTGGAATTTTTATTTAAATTGAAACTTTGAATTGGTAAAATTCGATGGAAAAATTGCTATGCAAAAATACAATGCTGCTGATGTTAGTCATCTGGCCAAGGATTATTTACCGCCAGATGCCACTCAACCGCTGGCGGATGAAGCAACTGCCGTGGATCAAATGCAAGCCAACGATGGCGCCTTCTTTCCAATGGCGGGTCTGATGCTGCCGTCGGGCTATGCGATACCTACAGGTGGTAATGTCGCACCGCCCATGTCGCCGCCCAACTTTCCGCTCCCCATTTATCCGCCATTCTTTGGATTTGGCGGTGGCCCCGAGGGATTTGCCGGTGGTCAATTTCCACAGGGTTTTCCTAATGAGGCACAATTCTCTGGCGGATCATTTCCAGTGGGTGAACAGGGCGGACAGTTTCCAGTTGGACCACAGGGTGGGGGTTTCTCGGCTGGACCACAAGGTGGTCCGTTCCCAGTTGGCCCACAGCCTGGACCGTTTTCAGCTGGACTACAAATTGGAAATTTCCCCGGGGGACCACAGGGCGGTGCTTTCCCCATTGGACCACAGGGCTCTCCCTTCCCAGGTAGACCACAGGGCGGTGCCTTCCCAACTGGACCACAGGGCTCTCCCCTCCCAGGTGGACCACAGGGCGGTCCTCTCCCAACTGGCCCCCAAGGTGGTCCCTTCCCAGTTGGTCCCACTCCACAGAACCCTCAAGGTGGACCATTTTCATTCCCGCCCGACTATCTAACAACCCAGGGCTTACCCTCGGCGGGCATGCAATTACCCTTTGGTATGCCACCCGGATTTGGTGGCCCAAATCCCACAAATCCCTATCAATATCTGGTGAACGTGGGTCAACCCTTCTCGCCCAGCTTCGGTATACCCGGCCAACATTATCAGCCGCAACCGACGAAACAGAGTCAATGCAAAAGTCGGAGGATGATGCGAAACTGAGGAAAAGTCAGACAACAACCACAACGGTTTCACCCAAGAGCTGCAACAGGGACACGATCTATGCGTCCAACGGCGGATACGTTTATCAGCGCGGCAAATGAGTTACAGCGATTTTATAGCCCAGTCGAGAGACTAATAAATTATTAAACACTTTTTTTTCTATATGTATTCATCGCCATCACCTTGTACTTATTTCATTTTTATACTCGTGTTTATTTTATGAATGTCTGACCATAAATGATGAACACACACGAAATGTTTGTTTGTCTCTATGCAAACCTCTTGGCGGATCTCAAATGTGTAGAACCAAGTCCAATGGAAAGAGCTATTTGATAGCCATATGAGTTATGGGCTCAATGAAACATAGACACGTATGTTTATCTATCAACTACAATCCTCTGAAGCGGCATTTGTCTCATTAGATGAATAACATTTATCTATTTATCGATAACTGTCGCTCACATTTGTCCGTTCGAAAAGGTACAGAGAGTTGCCACATTTCATAATAGAAAAAACAACCAACTTTCCTTTATAATTAAATATATGGCTACACTCGTTTTTTACGAGTATTGTCTAAATAAGGGGTGGGCAATAAGTCGTTCACATAGCTCTTTCTGTAATCTGTTCCAATTTGCCGGTAGAAAAGAATTAAATGTTCAATATACAAAAAAAATGTCTTTAATAATTGAATTTGTTATATCGCTCAATGTACAGGTCTCCATGTGTTTATATTCTAATTTATGACTTCAATAATTTTATTTGGTGTAAAGAGAAAGAAAAATACTTACTATTCAGTTGATAGATTTGTAACTAGTCAAAATTATTCCGTTTTCGTTAAGTTAAGAAAACCCTGCACTTATACTAGAAAGTTTCAGATGAAACTAGATTTCTCCTGTTTCAATATAGTCTATTTTCGATGTAGAAGAAAGAAAATAATGAAAATATGCGTTGCAACAATTAAAATTGAATCCTTAACATATATTCCGATAATTGTACCAAATTTCGAAATTATACTTGAACCTAGTAAGACAATTGTCCGAGTTATGTGTGTAAATCAAAAAATACATGTATTTATTCAAATCAATTTCCTTACATTACAGTTTTGACGTCAAAGCTTTTTATGGACGCCCTCGCCTAATGGGCTATTGTATTCGTATAGATGGATTAAGAAGAAGAAACTTGCTCTCGATTTCGCAAAATTGCAAACATACACATTGGATCGCCCACATGACCCTATATTTCCACCAGTTTCCAGCTAGTTTCTTCTATTTCTATGCAAATTTATTTTGGCTGCGTTCGACGATAACCTTTTTTTTCGATTGCATTGTTGTTAATTTCTATTTATTCTTATACCCGTTACTTAAAAATTAAGTAAAAGGGTATATTGTATTCGTGCAAATGTGCGTAACAGGCAGAAGGAGGCGTGGCAGACCCTATAAAGTATATATATTCTTGATCAGCATCAAGAGCCGAGTCGATATAGCCATGTCCGTCTGTCCGTCCGTCTGTCCGTCTGTGTGAGCGCCTAGATCTCAGAGACTATAAGGGATAGAGCAACCAAATTTGGTACAGAGACTTCTATAAACCCCACGCAGATCAAGTTTGTTCTAAATTTTCGATCGGACCACTATATCATATAGCTGCCATATGAACGATCGGTCGAAAATCAAGTTTTAGTATGAAAAACTTTTTTGTTTTCCGAGATATCTCAACCAAACTGACAAAATATGCATTATAGTTAATTTTATATATCCCGACCGAAATTGGTTCAAATCGGTCCACTTTATCATATAGCTGCCATAGAACCGATTTGTCGAATTTCAAGTTTTAGTATGAAAAACTTTTTTGTTTTCCGAGATATCTCAACGAATCTGACAGAATATACATTCAAGTTGGTCTTATACATCCAGACCAAAATTGGTTAAGATCGGTCCACTATATCATATAGCTGCCATAGAACCGATTTGTCGAATATCAAGTTTTAGTATGAAAAACTTTTTTATTTTCCGAGATATCTCAACCAAAATGACAAAATATGCATTATAGTTAATTTTATATATCCCGACCGAAATTGGTTCAAATCGGTCCATTATATCATATAGCTGCCATAGAACCGATTTGTCTAAAATAAAGATTTAGTAGAAAAATCTTTTTTTGTTTCTTGAGATATCTAAATCAATCTGATATGATATGCATATGGGTTGGTCTTATATATCCTGACCGACGTGTACAAATCGAATAACTATATCATAAAGCCGTCATCGGAACAAATAGTCACAAAATTTTATACAGAACTCTGCAAGCCCATCAGACAAAAACAATAGCATTCAAGTCTTTCTTTCATTATTGCACCTTATAATTCTCAATTGGTTTTAGCTTTGTGAAGGTGACATTAAACTTGAATCGCTGCACAAATCAGAACAAACTGGTGAAAGAGTTTGGCAAATCTTGAAACCTTGCTCCCAACCACAAAAGAAGAAACAATTCCTTTTGTTGTTTGTTGGTATCCGTTACTTAAAAATTATTTATTCTTTTTTTTTAACCTGAATGAGTTGCTTAAATAAATTGAACATGAAGCAGTTGCTCATATGAAAGGTTCTTATAAAAAACAACATTCAAACATTCAACAATTGTTAACATGAAGCGCTTATAATTTGGACAATTGCTGTCCTCCTCGATTCTCATGATCGCTAGTAATCTATTTTGCTTATAATTTACTTTAAGCTGAAGCAGTTGCGCTATCCAGGAGAGTTGGTTCAAAATAGGGGCTTGCAAAATTTTGAACCTGAAGAAGTTGATACTTTGATGACAGTACAGAAAATGCGCCTTATAATTCGCAACTTGTTCTAGCTTTGTGAAGGTGACATTAAGCTTGAATCGCTGGTCAAGTCAGAACAAACTGGTGGTAGAGACTGGCATCTCTTGATACCTTCCTCCATGCCAAAAAACAAACATTTTTTTTTTTGGTACTAATTTAGTATTTTGTTCTAATTGTAATCAATGCAAGATTTTTCTCTTTTTTTTTTTAAACCTGAAACAGTTGCTAATATAGTTTGAACCTGAAGCAGCTGATAAGGTTGTTAGCGCAAAGTTTTTTAAAAGCGAAATTCTACTATTTTTCTACATAAAGCGCTTATAATTTTGACAATTGTCGTTTTCCACGATTCTCATAAATACTAATCATTTATTTTAAGCGGAAGCAGTTGCTATCCCAAAAAGCAGGTTCAAAATATGGGCTTGCTAAATTTTTATCCTGAAGAAGTTGCTACTTTCAAAGAAAATGCGCCTATAATTCGCAACTTGTTCTTCCACAATTTTTAACATAAGGCGCTTATAATTGCCGTTCTCCTCGATTCTCATAATTGCTAATAACTTATTTAAAAGCTAAATCAAGACTAATGCAATTAAGCATATGTTGTGAAGTTGTGATTTCAAAGTGATTTGTGAGCAAAATTTCGACGAGTGCTAAATTGTTTATTTTCCTTATTAATTGAGTGTTCCTTAATAATTTATTTGCTTTTATCTGTCGTTAAGTGCCGATTTCGATATAGTTGCATCGTGACGGGTCGTGAGTGTTGTTGAGGATATTGACGACAAAACCTGTCCTTAAATCGGGCCCCTTTTCGAAGACGTATCAGCTCCGAAAAGTGATATTGACGCAGATATTTGTAGCAAGTATCATAAATTAATTAAGCTACGATTTTCTATTATTTTCTTTTATTATTAAATGTGCAGTTTCTCGCAATTTCTTTTAAAGACTGCGATATAGGATTATAGGATTTTGTATATACTTCATTTAATTATTATATTATTATATTAATATTCTATTACAGCATATTTCTTAAATATTTCATTCATAATTTATATTCTTACATATTGCGTGAATTTTTTTGAATCGTCTTAAAATGCCCCGTTTAAATAGGCAATCTACTTCTCAACGATCTCAGAGACGCAGGTTGAGAAATAGGTTGCATAGGGCAAACTCACAAAATGCAGATATTGAAAGGCGAAACAATGCTGAGTCCCAGCGTGAGCGTAGGGCAGACGTAGAATTTAGAGAAGAAGAACAAGTTTATGACACACAGCGGCGGTCAGTTAGGCGACGGTACAATACCAGACTTAGGGAAAGTGAACGTGCAGCTAATACTCAAGGTAGATCTGATATTCGACAGGATCCAATTTTTAGGCAGGAAGAACAGGTCAGCGATACATTACGTCGCCGCTCTAGAAGACAAAATCCCGATTACAGAGAAGCAGAGCAGGCCGATAACACGGAGGCCCATAGGAATATACGATCCGACACAGAAGTTAGGGCCAGAGAGCAAGCAGTAAATACACAACGTCGCCGGTCTAGAAGGATAAATTTAGATATTAGAGAAGCAGAGCAAGCGAATAACACAGAGTCACATAGAAATAGACGAGCAAATTTAGAAGTTAGGGCTAGAGAGCAAGCAGTAAATACACAACGTCGCCGGTCTAGAAGGATAAATTTAGATATTAGAGAAGCAGAGCAAGCGAATAACACAGAGGTACATAGAAATAGACGATCAAATTCGGAAGTTAGGGCGAGAGATCAAGCTATTGATACTCTCCGTAGAGCTCAGGCTAGAAATGATAGAATTCGAAGGGCAACGGAGCGGTCGCGAAACAGCTTAGCTCGTAGACGTGCACGTGAAACTGCACGACAAGCAGCATTTGATGCAAATAGGAGTGTTAGTCAAAGAGTGAGTCAGTTTAGAAGTCTTAGTGTCAATAGGGACGCTGACAACCGGCGGAATGCAGCGCGTATGCAAGATGAGAGGGCAAATTATTCTCCAGAAAATAGGGAAATAATACTCGTGAGTTTGGAAGAGCATATATCTGAATTTAATAAGCTTGTAAAACTGGGACCTGATCAGATTTGCCTTTGTTGTAATGGCCTATGGTTTCCCAAACAAATTTCAAAATTTTCTCGACACTACTTAGAAGTAAATTGCGAGTTCTCTGCAGATATTTTCAATCTCGAGAGCCAATTCCCTTCTCCTCCTCCCATTAGTAACAAATTAAAATTTTGTAGAACTTGTTATAGCAATATAAAAGATGGAAAAAAGCCAAAGGGTGCCATTACAAATGGTTTAGATTTTCCAGAGTTGCCAAATTCTTTAAGGGGACTAACTACATTAGAGGAAAGATTGATTTCTCCACGCCTTCCATTTATGGTTCTTAAGGCAATAGGTTATGAGCGTCAGAGTGCTATTAAAGGAGCTGTTGTTAACGTCCCTATTTTAGTAACCAGTATTGTCACGTCTCTTCCACGTGCTTTCCATGAGGCCGAGGTTGTTCAGCTCCACCTCAAACGCCGAATGGAATATGCCCATGATTTTATGGCAGAAACAATTAGACCTTCCAAAGTAGCAGATGCAATTCGATATTTGGTGAATACCGAATTGTATCGAAAGCATAATGTTACAATTAACGAGCAGTGGATTTCCAATTTCACATCCGATAGTGTTCCTTTCGTTGCGTCTCAAGCTGACTCGGCATTAGTCGAGGCGCTATAAGCCAATTCTGGGCAAAATATAACTGAGGAGCCACAGCATTTAGATGAGGATTTAGAAGTTGAAGAGCCTAATCCTGGTGGCGAAGAAACTCTGCTCGAGAATAACCAAATATCAAATGTAGGAATACCGAGAATCACGATAGCTCCAGGCGAAGGCCAAAGGCCCCTCGATGTGATTCTCGATGTTGATTCAGAAGAATTATCATTCCCAAGCATATATGCAGGTGTCAAAAGACAGTCGTCCGAAACTTTTACAAAGATTGTTAGATCAGAGCTCCGCAATGCGGATAGAAGAGGTTGTAGAACGGACAAATTGTTCTTCAACTATAAGAAGTTAGAGCTGATCAAAATTAGAAATAATATTTCAACCTGCTTACGCAAGCGGAGCGCCTCCAGCGCAATCACAGCTGCTAATGTATTAAATGAAGAATTTATGGGCAATTTAATTTGTCATGATGAAGGATATAGAGTGCTGAGAGATATTCGTTCATCACCTGCTCATTGGGAAGAAGAAAAGAAGAAAGTTATGGCCATGATTCGCCAGTTTGGCCTACCGACATTCTTTATAACTCTTTCGGCTGCTGAAACCAAGTGGACAGAACTTCTTGTCTTACTTAAGAGTAATGTGAATAGGATAACTATTAATGAAGAAACAGCATCAGCCATGCAATTCTCAGAAAAGGCCCGTTTAATTAGAACTGACCCAGTTACTTGCGCAAGGTACTTTGACTATAGATATCGGGAGGTCTTAAAGCTTATGAAAAAGCCAGGTGGAGTATTCGGATCCAATTATGTTACCAAGTACTATTGGCGAGTTGAGTTTCAACACAGAGGATCGCCTCATATACACGGTATGTTTTGGCTGAAAGATGCCCCGACAGTGGACTTCAACAATGATGAGTCTATTGAAACTGTAATTGCTTTTATTGATCAGTTTGTTACAGTAAATTCAACGAATAGTGAACTATCAAATTATGTCGAATATCAGAAGCATAAGCACGGACATTCATGCCTCAGACAAGTGAGAGGGCAGTCCATATGCCGATTTGGTATTCCATTTCCCCCTATGCCTCATACGCATATTTTAATGCCACTTCCCGAAGAAACTCCATATCTTTCTCTTCATAAAGAAAACTTAAAGAAAATTCGCACCTTTTTAGTTCAGCAGCATTCTAATGATATGATTATTAACTTAAGCATATTTTAAAACTTTCTATCACATGAACAAGTGAGCCTCACTTACGAGGACTACAAATTTGCTATAAGATCGGGTTTGAAAAAGCCTCAAATTTTTCTTAAGAGGACATTTGCAGAAATTAATGTTAATCCCTTTAATAAACCCCTCCTTTCTATGCAAAGAGCAAATATGGATATTCAATTCATAATGGATCCATATGCTTGCTGTTGTTATATTATCAATTACATTAACAAATCGCAAAGGGGAATTTCAAAACTGATGCGCGAAGCCGTTAATGAAATTCAAAGAGGCAATTTAACCATTAGACAAAAGCTACAGTTTATTGGAAATAAATTTATTTCTGGCACTGAGATATCTGCTCAGGAAGCCGTTTATTGCTGTCTAGGAATGGCATTGTCTGAAACAAGCAATAAATGCAAGGAAATCAATACATTTCCACCAGATCAACGAGTTCGAATGCTTAGACCCACAAATATCCTTAAAAATATGCCTCAGGACTCTACTGACATATTTGTAAAAGGATTACATGATAAATATATACAAAGACCAGATTCCCTTGAAAACCTGTGCTTAGCTGACTTTGCTGCAAATTACGAGTTCAGTAAGACGCGTAGAAGAACTAGACAAAGCGAAAATATTGACAATGAAGGTGATGCAGGCCTAGTTGAAGTTTATATCGCTCTTCGCGATGGTAGTGGTTTTATTAGAGAAAGAATTCAACCTTGCATAATAAAGTATAGGACGTTTAATATAAACACAGATAGACATAATTATTTCAGAGTATTAGTAATGCTTTATTTTCCATGGAGAAATGAAGAAGTAGAGTTACTTGGCAGAAATTGTGAGGAGTTTTATAACCAGCAGGAGACAATAATTAAGACAAATTTTCAAAAATATAATTCAATTGACAATTTAGAAGACACTCTTAGAATGGCCATGGAGGTAGAGCATGAGGACCATACAGATGAGGAGGCCGTAGTTGATGAGGAATTTAGGGCGTTAGGAATTCCTGAGATATCTTCTCAAGTGAATATTGTAAATATAGTTGACAACAATCATGTTGAAGAACCGGATGGTAATATCCGAATAGTAAAGCTGCCGCCAATTGTTTCCCCTGAAAATCTGGCAAGTTTAGTTAGATCCCTGAATTTGAAGCAAAAAACTTTTTTAACCCACGTTCTTCATAATGTGAGGAATAATCATAATTTTTATGAGTTCGTAGGCGGTGGAGCAGGGGTCGGTAAAAGTAGGCTTATAGCGACATTATTTCAGTCTCTTTCTCAAGAGTGTAATCGTAGAGTAGGATGTGACCCAACAACAGCAAAAATTCTACTGTGTGCTCCCACAGGAAAGGCTGCGTTTGGAATCGGTGGCTCCACACTTCATTCCATGTTTTCACTCCCTGTTAATCAAGCAGCATCCGCGTTTAAGAGTTTAGGTCCGGACTTGTTAAATACTACTCGCTCAAGATTAATGGATCTCAAAGTTCTCATAATCGATGAAATTTCTATGGTCGGTTCGAAAATGTTTTCCCATTTGGACTGTCGCCTTAAACAAATATTCTCCAATACTGATACTGTATTTGGAGGCATTTCTGTTATCGTGTTCGGTGATCTCAGACAACTGCGACCAGTTGGGGATCGATGGATTTTTCAATCCAGCTCAGTATCCCATAATCCAAATAGTGCTATAATTGGGTCTTCTTTGTGGGATAATTTTCGATATTTTGAACTTACAGAAATAATGCGCCAGCGAGATGACCAGCCATTTGCAATTGCACTCAACAACATGGCATCCGGTCAAATGTCGTCAGATGACATTGATTTACTTAGAACCCGCATTTGTGACGCAAGTCAAGTTCCAGGTGATGCAATTCACCCATTTTCAAGTAATCAGGAGACTGATTCTTATAATAGAGAAAAACTGTCCTCAATTCCTACTGAGCAATATATATCGGAAGCTATAGATTCTGTTAAAGCTACACATCTTAGCGCAGAGTCTAGGAACAGATGTCTAGAGTCTGTTAAGAATTTTAAAACGTCAGATACACAAGGCTTGTGTACTTCATTGACTTTGAAAACCACAGCCAAATATATGGAAACGGTCAATATAGACACTTCGGATGGTCTCGTGAATGGAGCCTCTGGCGTTCTTAAAGAGATTGGATTTAGTTCCACTAATACTCCAGATCTTCTATGGATCTCTTTTCTTGATGTTAGCGTAGGCGTTAGTGCTCGGGCTCAATGCAGTCATAGAGTGGAAAATTCATGGACCCCTATTCAAAAAACTATTAAAAGCTTTCAATTTCGTGCGAACGAGCAGATTACTATTGACCGAAAGCAGTTTCCGGTTGTACCTGCCGAAGCTATAACAATTCACAAGAGTCAAGGAGCTACATATAGCCAAGTAGTTGTTCACACTAATCCAGGAATGCGGAGAGAAGCATGATATGTGGCCTGTAGTAGAGCGACAAGTGCCGCTGGTCTCTATATAGTTGGTCAATTCACTCCTCCAAGATCTGATCAGCAATCCGCTTCAGAAAAAGAGCTTCGAGAACTACGTTCCGTTAAATTACTTAACACGCAGTTCAACTGTTTATTCAATAGTTCAGATTTAAAAATTTTCTTTCATAACACGGAAAGTTTGCACTGCCACATTAGCGATGTGTGTGCCGATCAGCTTATGCTTCAATCATCTATTTTATGTTTCGTTGAGGCTTCAACATACTCTAACGAAACATATAATATACCTGGTTCTACTACAGCAGTGCGACTAGATTGCCAATCCGTAGCTAATAGAGCTCGACCAAGAAGAGGCATTCTCATTTTCATTAGAACTGAACTTCTTGAGAATATCAGTTTTTCTACTAGTGAGCGCATTTATGATAATAGTAGGAACTTGTCTTCTCCAGTGTTTGAATATGCCATATTCAAATATAGATCTTTTGGATTTCTAATAGTCTACAGAAGTCCAAACTATCCTTTACTGAAATTCGAAAGAGAGTTTAAAGAGCTATTTCAAAGGCATTCCCTATTGCATTCAAACTTATTTGTGTTAGGAGATTTCAATTTATGTCTTCAAACGATGACAAATTGTTGTGGAAGGATTTTTAATTTCTTAGTGAACTCAAAAGGTTGTACTTCATTGTTAGACATAACTACATCCACAACAAATAGTAATACCCATATTGATTGGGCATTTTCAAACGCTTCCGATAGCAGCGCCCGCACTTTTGAAACCGTATATAGCCATCATAGTGGAATTCTAGTCACTGCAACTGAGCCTGCACCTTAGGAAAATTAAATACGAATTTATATAAATTATAATTATATGTTAGGAATACTCAATATAAAATTATAATTATATGTTAGGAATACTCAATAGAATAAAATGTTTTGTTTATTAGATAGTTATTAGTTTTCTAGTTTTCATTATATCTTTTACCTTTATTTATTTTTAATGTCTCATTTAATTTTTACGTCTTGCTATTATTATAATGTCTGCTATTGAAATTCGCAGAGCTAATTAATTACGTCTTCCTTATTTAATATCTTATTTAATTTTTACGTCTTTCTATTATTATAATGTCTGCTATTGAATTTCGCAGAGCTTATTAATTAAGTCTTCCTTATATTATTAGTTATTCTCTTTATATTATTTATCACTTATATTTTTTATAATATCTGCTTTTGAGTATGCAGAAAAATTTTTGTTTTTATTTTGGGGAACTTAGGAGCTTTTGGAAGCTCAAGTCGACTCGTAGGTCCTCAAATTTTTATTTGGAAAATGACCCCATTATATTTGTAATGGCCTCCACGTGGTGTTCCCTGGGAAACGATTTTCTGAAATCGGAAGCAAATTCGAGCGGCGATATTTATATATATATAAAAATATATATATAATATGATTTATCTGTTAACTCTAATTGTTTGCAGTAATCATTATAATCTTAGAGTTTTGATATCTTTAGAGTTTTTATATATTTGGAGTTTTTATATCTTCAGAGTTTATTATATCTTCAGAGTTTATTATATCTTTAGAGTTTAAAATTCGCAAATACTGTATATATATTCAAAGAAGTAACGGGTATCCTACAGTCGGGAGTTCGACTGTAGCCTTTCCGACTAGTTTATTATTACTACTTAGTAATTCTAACTCTTTTATGAACTTCTTTTGTAGTAATCTATATAGTTCTATTTTCTGCTTTCTTCTGTGCTTTTTTTTCCTGATCCTCTTTTCCTTATTCTTTTTTCTGGAGAAGGGAGTACTTTTTAGACCCCCTACTTAAAAAAAGTACAGTGGTCTATTAAGTTTGTTTCAAAAAAAATGTGCGTAACAGGCAGAAGGAGGCGTGGCAGACCCTATAAAGTATATATATTCTTGATCAGCATCAACAGCCGAGTCGATATAGCCATGGTCCGTTCTGTCCGTCCGTCTGTCCGTCCGTCCGTCTGTCCGTCTGTATGAAAATCGAGATCTCAGAGACTATAAGAGCTAGAGACACCAAACTTGGTATGTAGATCTATATTGCAAGCAGATCAAGTTTGTTTTAGAATTCTGCCACGCCTCCTTGAACGCCCTAAAATCCAAATTAAAAATTTCATATCTAAATTACAATAACAAGGGGGCTCCGCCCCCTGCTCGCTTCGCTCGCGATACAGTCGACCATACTCGACTGTCGGAGACCCCGTACTTGGTATGAAAAAAGCAAAGACTGGTGAAAATTAATTTATATTTTAGTTAAACATTGATTCGTCGTAGGGTTTTATATTTAAAAACATCAAATAATCAATGTAAAGTCGAATAGACATATGCGTTAGAGAGAGCGAGACAACAATATGTGTATTTCCAAGATCGGTTAAGCACACGCATACATACATATGTAAGCACGAGCCAAAATAAAAGAATTTTCTTGATTAGCATTTATAAATATGAACATGCTGGATTATAAACACGACAAATACTAGCTAAAATCAGCTGAATTTAAAAAAGGAGTTGACACAGCCGGGATTTGAACCCGCAACCCAATATCAAAATAGGATTAGAAAGTATGGGGACTCAACCCGTTGAGCCATCATCTAGTTCATCAACAAGAAAAATTGCTTGTTAATCAATCTTATTGAAAAATTCATTAAAAATTGTATAATAACATCAAATGTTAATGTATATGTCAATTTAACATCAATAAGACATGACAATATAACATTAATAAATAAAAAAAAAAAAACCATTCGCCCGAGGCAGGATTCGAACCTTCGACCTGCGTGATAGCATAAAATTAGATGAATTCAGCGACTTAGCACAGTAATCCACGAAGCGCTCTAACATTCGTCTGCCAAATTTCAGCATTTTTCTGCTATTAATTTATGATTACTGCCAACCCTCACACAATTAAACAGCTTAACTTATTATTTTAATATCTTCGCTATTTACCGTTCGATCGCAATTTTCTACACAGATCGTGGACTATTTCATCTATGCAAAATCTTCAGTTTCTAGCTTTCAAATTGTTCTTGTAATTTAGATAAGATTTTAGGGCGTTCAAGGAGACGTGGCAGAATTCTAAAACAAACTTGATCTGCTTGCAATATAGATGAATCTACATACCAAGTTTGGTGTCTCTAGCTCATATAGTCTCTGAGATCTCGATTTTCATACGGACGGACGGACGGACAGACGGACATGGCTATATCGACTCGGCTGTTGATGCTGATCAAGAATATATATACTTTATGGGGTCTGCCACGCCTCCTTCTGCCTGTTACGCACATTTTTTTTGAAACAAACTTAATAGACCCCTGTACTTTTTTTAAGTACGGGGTCTAAAAGTCATACATTAGCCATTTAAATAACTCTAAAACAGTCACTCCAATATATATGGGTTTGTC
The DNA here is from genome assembly GCA_035042165.1 of Drosophila kuntzei. Taxonomy (NCBI): domain Eukaryota; kingdom Metazoa; phylum Arthropoda; class Insecta; order Diptera; family Drosophilidae; genus Drosophila; species Drosophila kuntzei. The sequence continues at coordinate 15,437 of JAWNLU010001721.1, forward strand.
GTAATGAACAGCGGAGGTTGTATGTTCTATTACTGCTAACCCATTTCCAAAAAAGATCATGCTATGAAAATTGTTCATGGCAACCAGCTGTCTGAATCACGTGAATTTTGCTTTATCTAATCTGTAACTAATCTCATAGTTCGCCTCTTTTCAACGTGTTCCATTGTTTTGCCATATACGGCATTATTCATAAGCTTGAAAAAAATTTTTTGAAATTAATTTTTGGCCGTCTTTCTACGCATATTATTAAGCTGAATATATGGTTCTAGCCAACGTCGCTGGGTAAACGAAAGAACTCTATGAATTTTTGTTATTTTTAATCTCTGATCCAAACATAATTGGAGTTGTTTTAAATGAATAATATAATTCGATTTGGGAGTTAAATCTGCTATTATTTTAATTTGTTTGCCCCCAGGCGGAATTTTGTTTTCTGGGCAAAATGGTAAACAATTATGTTTATTATGTATAGATTTTGGATATTCTAAGTCTACCTCAAGAATATATCCAATATCTCCGTCAACAGAAATCAGAAATTTTTGGAATTTCATATGCTTCTGACATAATAAGTTTGATATAAAATGATCGAAATGCTTACATCAAATAAAAATGATATAGTACATTTTATATTTACTTTAACCAATTTTGGTCAGGATATATAAAACCAACCCAGATGCGTACGTTGTCAGATTGATCAATATATCTTAAAAAACAACAAAGTTTCTTATACAAAAACTTAATTTTTGGCCGATCATTCCATGGCAGCTATATGTTATAGTAGACCGATTTGAACCAAATTTGGTCAGAATGTATTAAACGAACTATAATGCATATTCTGTCAGTTTGGTTGAGGTATCTCGGAAAAAAAAAGTTTCTCATACTAAAACTTGATATTCGACAAATCGGTTCTATGGCAGCTATATGATATAGTGGACCGATTTTAACCAAATTTGGTTAGGATGTATAAAACAAACTTAAAGGAATATTCTGTCGAATTGGTTGAGATATCTTGAGAAACAAAAAAGTTTTTCGTACTAAAGCTTGATTTTTTAAGTAGTATGGTAGATATGGTACATAGTTAAATGTGTATATTCAGTTAATAGGTAATATCTTCCAAACCTTTTCGCTTAAAGATATGTGTCATATATCAAAATTTTACGTGTTACAACATATTGAAATTTAATAAAAATCGTCGGAGCCGTTTTCTAATAAATCGCCAAAGTTTAAGCTAAAAATCCTTTTTTCACCTGTAGCATTTTACCTCAGCATTTTGCAAAAAAGTATTCAAGGCACGTCTAGAAGCCCTCAAAAATATCTTTCTAATGACATATAGAACACATCTGTAGCTTCTGGATTGGAAACTATGGGTGTTTCAAATTTATTACGTTTTAGCTATTTCCCGCTGAGCTAGCTATTTCCCGCTAAAGTCGTAGAACAAACATTTCTAGATTTTTGATAAGAAACAATTCCTCATCAAAAAATTTAAGCTTTTTCAGCGAATTGATCCAAACAAACAGATTTTGAGAAGGCCCTTAAAAATTTTAAATTAATATATCTTTTGAACCAACTGTCGGATTGAAATGATCGAGGTATCATTCGACGCGTATTTTTAAAAATTATAAAATTTTACCAATAAGCTCCAACGGCCCCACTAGCTGCAATCATTAAAATTTGGCCCCTCCCACTTACACCCCCATGTCTTACGAACCAGGTGAGTTACCAAAAGTCTTAGTATGCACTTCTGTTAAAGTCATACCTTTCGATCGGTATATAACTCAATCCGATCGGACAGTCATAGCAAATTTTCCATTCTGCGTGTATATATTGCTAGTCGCCTTTTGCACATTTCGTGCTGCTTTCGTCACTAGCGCGGACTGCCGTCCGCAGTGATATGCTCAATAGATAGATTAGATATCTCATCTTGAGATAAAAATTTGAAGTTTGATGTGGGTAATGGTTGACACATCGCCCAACCATACAACTTATTTGCATCTATGTACGCTAGGTAGTTTGATTCTATCTGTGGCTTAAAATTTTTGAAATATGGATTATTTGTCACAGATATACGCTGACTACATTGAGTTAGCCCTCCACGAACAGCTAGTTTCAGAAAGTTATAGATGTCGGTATTACTTATTAATTCTAATTTAACTTTTGTAAACTTAAACATTGCATCCCATGAAATTGCTGGAGCAGTGACATAATTTATTTATAATTTATAAATAGCATGACAAATACTCCTAAAGTTTTCAAAGACATCTGCAAGTATAATTACGTCACTTTCTAAATAAAGTTTTAGGTAATCGAACAATGTTTTACAATTAAAATTTTGCCACAATTGTTGAGCAAACTCGTAGTCTGCAATGCTGCACTCCTCATCGTTAAGGGAATTATAAAATAATTCTCTTGAAAAAAGATGCCTTTCACTTAGTTTTGAAAAACTATCCAGATAGTCATAGGGGAATACTCCTTTTCTACGCATTTGCTTAAACTTTAAGCCATCAAACTTTGTTTTCAATAGTTTAAAGTCTTCATATTTTAAGTAGCTAGATAGTTTTTCCAAACTAGAATTTAAAAATCTATTGGAATCTATAATTAGAATATTATATACATATTTTTTAGCTAATATTATATATAATTCTTTATTGCAAGGAATTATAATAAGATTACCGCCTAATTCGGTAATAAACAAATGAATATCATAGTATTTTTCATGTTCCTTCTTAACTTTTGTTTATCAGCTATTTGGTAACTAGCGTTTTCAATGAAATCATATTCAATAGAGGCTAGGATACACCATTTAAAACAATAGTTGTCATTGTTTTTTACATTAATTGTCGCCTTTCTTTTACGTGTGGATTCAGGCATTTCATAATAGCCTCCAGAAGGAATATGTTCTAATTTAACTACTGTTAAATCAAAATTAGAAAATTTCTTTATGGTCCATTCGCTATCTTTCTCTTGAAACTCACTACTAGAATTTGTGAGATATTCAATTTTATTTTTTAATATCTTTACAGCGTTTTCTTTTTCGTAGAGACTATGATAGGGAGTTGAAAAATGCTTAATTGATTCGATCGTTGATTCATCTTCCATAGATGAATGAGTTTTAATGAAAACCTAATTGCCAAGTATTTAGACATACTTAAATCAATTAATTCAATAATGTGACAGTTGTCACAGTTGTTCGTAAAAGTCACGTAAAACAATAACATCATCTATTACGCTCAAAATATTATATGTTTCAACTGGAAATTTGGTCTGGGTTGAAATTAATACGACATTCGTATTTCTTGCTATTTGAGCCACTACAGCATTTTTATGCCGATCCGTACGCAAATGCATTTATAGACATTTGAATTAGTAAAACATTACATACCCTGCAATGCGTATCTTCGAATCTTGTTGTTTTTGATGGTCGATCAATTAGCGTTCCTGGTCTCTTCAATGTTTTCGAGGTTGTTGGTTGATCCATATGCTCTCCTGAGCTATTTAAATTGTAAGCTCTCCTAGACGTAGAGGGCTGATCTCTGATATTACCATAGAGTCTATCCATTTCCCTAGTTGTATTCGTGGACTATTGCATCATAAGTTCAAATGCATTCAGCGGACCGGTGCACTTACTATACAGCAAAGTTAAGACATCAACATCTTCATATTCACGGTTGCGTTTACCGCACTGAAAAAAAGTACAAAAAAAATGTGCGTAACACATTAAGTGTATATATTCTTGATCAGCATCAACAGCCGTGTCGATATAGCCATGTCCGTCTGTCCGTCCGTCCGTCCGTCTGTATGAAAATCGAGATCTCAGAGACTATAAGAGCTAGAGACACCAAACTTGGTATGTAGGTTCACCTATATTGCGAGCAGATCAAGTTTGTTTTAGAATTTTGCCACGCCCTCTTGAACGCCCTAAAATCCAAATTAAAAATTTCATATCTAAATTACAAGAATAATTTGAAAGCTAGAAACTGCAGATTTTGCATAGATGAAGCGTAAATAGTCCACGACCTGCGTAGAATTTCATTGCGATCGGACGGTAAATAGCGAAGATATTAAAATAATAAGTTAAGTTGTTTAATTAAGTGAGGGTTGGCAGTAATCATAAATTAATGCTGTTGACTAAACTGAAATTTGGCAAATGAACGTCACATGGCTCCTGTGGCGTAGCGTACTGAGTCGCTGAATTGATTTTATACTATCGCGCAGGTCGCAGGTTCAAATCCTCTATCGGGCAGATGGTTTTTTATTTACTATATATAGTCTTACAAAAAAGTCTTGCGGTATTTTTATTGAATTTTCAATTGTTCATAAAATTGGTTATTTTTAAAAAAAAAAAAGTTTGGCATTCGGCACCTTGCGCAAAGGGATCTCGATTCTGTATACCTAAAAATAATTTTAATGCGCAGTGCCGAATGCCAAACTTTTTTTTTTTAAATAATTTATGTATTAAATTTAATATCGTTCGTCAAAAAATGGGATATCAGAAATTTTGGGGCAGGAAAACCCTTTCGTCACTAGACTTTTACTTTGTAAAGAAGTTTTTTTTCGAAGATAACAGAAATTTTTGGAATTTCAAATGCTTCTGAAATAATAAGTTTGAAATAAAATGATCGAAATGCTTACAGGAAATAAAAAATGATATAGTAAATCCAACCCAGATGCGTACTGTTGGCACTAGACCTGTGCCGTTGTGTGCTTTGCCCGAATTCCTAGCAAATCCACCACCGAAAATACCAAAATTGTGATGGGTCAGCTGAAATCTTTATTCTCTTTCTTTAATTTCATATTTTTCAATTAATTCACTTTTTTCTTACTTACATTCGTGCTTCGCGCACACTTCAATTCCAAATTACAGAATGTGCCTCTACTTGGGCCAAAGTACAAAATTCTACTGACTTACAGACGAAAGAAACTGTGCAGCTGCACGCGGCGATCATTTGCATATGAGTGCGAGCGAGACAGATACATGATTTTAAACGGTAAACTTCCAGTAGGCAATGAGGAATTGGCGATAAGTGCTCAGTAGAAAATTTGACGTTTAGTGCCTGATAGAAATTTTAGTTCGCCCGCCAACATTCCCCACCCCGTAATTCACTAGCATTCGCGCTGTGTATTACCAACTTTCAAATCTAATTTGGCTAGCTTTATGGCGGGGCGAGTCAGGATTCCTTCCATAGTGCGCACCACAGCGCTTCGGACTTGACCATCTCCGGCTCGGTGGACATCTATAACCACTCCCTTAGGCCAATGGTTTCGTTTGCTATTCTCGTCTACCACGACTACAATGTCGTTCACAGCAATCGGATCGGGCGCCGGCTGGAACCATTTGGTGCGACGTGTAAGCGTAGGTAGATACTCTCTCAGCCATCTTTTCCAAAATTGGTCCGCTAATTGACTGGCAACGCGGAAGCCTTTCGCAAGCATGACGCCACTTTGAACTTCGGAGCCTCGCTCCCGCAATCCGCTGGAGTGGCCCACCAGAAAGTGATTCGGTGTAAGGGCCTCTGCGTCCGCTGATTCCAATGGTACATATGTAAGCGGGCGCGAGTTTAGAATGCACTCAACATCGGCTAAGGCTGCACGCAGTATCTCTTCTCGTAGGCCATCAAACGGCAGAATTTCAGATAGGATGGATTTCGTCGAACGTACTAATCTTTCCCAGGCACCGCCCATGTGTGGTGATACTGGCGGGATGAAAACGAATTCCATTTCTGGGTACCTTTGTTCCACTTCTCGAGACGATATCCGTTCCACCTCGGCCTTCAGTATCCTGCTTGCTCCACGAAAGTTGGTTCCATTGTCAGACATCATACGGCGCGGACAACCACGTCGCGATGTGAATGACTTCAAAACGCATAAGAACGAGTCTGTTGACAGCGACGCTGCAATCTCTAAGTGCACGGCGCGTGTAGTGAGGCATGTAAACAGGACACCCCAGCGCTTCTCATGCCGTCGTCCAACGATGATATCAATCGGACCAAAGTAGTCCACCCCCGTGTAGGTGAAGGGCAATGTGTGCGGTGACAAACGTTCCTGTGGCAGATCTCCCATTTCTGGTGGTTTGGGTCGGGCACGTCGTATCTTGCACGCAGGGCAAGCAGAAGAGACCTCTCTCACTAAGGCTCTCAGTCCGAAAATCCAGAACCGTTGTCTCAGCTCGTTGACCACGATCTCCGTCGTGCAGGTGGTGATATCGCTGATGATACGACTCGACCATCAGATATGTTAACCGATGTCGTCTTGGCAAAATGATGGGACGCTTCACGTTGACCTCAACTCCGTCTATTACGTCGATTCTCCCCTTAACGCGCAGGATGCCCACCTCGTCTATATATGGTGAGCACTTGAATAGTGGACTCTTTCGTTCCACAATTCCATGTTCGGATTTTATGCTCTTGATCTCGCTGAAAAACTCCTGCTCCTGGCAAACTCGAATCAAGATGACATCTACTTCGCTGATTCGCTTTAGTGCCAAGAGACTCTTCAACTCGGAACCAGTGCTCTTTTTGGTGATTGATCGCAGGAAATCCAGGATTCGTAATTGAACTGCTCTCAATTTCTCAATTTTGCTGAATCTATTCGGGTCCGGTGAAATACAGCTGAGTGGTGAAATGCGTTGCGGCAGTATTTCTTCGTGTTGCAGTATCGGGTGTCCACAATGCTTATAGTCGATATCTGTTTGTGGCCATTGCGAATCGTTCTGGTACAAAAAGGAGGGCCCGTTGAACCACCTGTTGAAAGCATTAATTTCGGGCGTTTTAGCCCATTTGGTACCGTCGTCTGCAACATTTTGCGCTGATGGGACCCATCTCCAGCTATCCACCTCGGATCCTTCTAATATCTTCACCTATTCGCAGTGCCACAAATTGTTCAAATTTGCGAGCGTCAGATCGGATCCACCATAGAACGTCCTTTGAGTCAGTCCAAAACACACGTTTCTTGACGTGCACTGACATTTCCGCCTCGATAGACTTGGCTAATCTCAAACCCAAAACTGCAGCCATCAGTTCCATGCGAGGTATCGAGACGGGCTTCAATGGCGCCACTCTTGTTTTGGAGGCCACTAAACTGCAGTATACTTGACCGTCCACTTCGGCTCGTAGAAATACAGCGGCAGCATATGCATTAATGCTGGCATCTACAAAGGTATGCATTTGTAAAACATCAGAATTGCTCACTCCTGACATACATCGCGGTATGCACACGTCGTTCAACTTTGGCACCAAGTCTAGCCAATAGCGCCAGTCAGCTTCATCCTCCTCGCCAAGTGGTTCGTCCCATCCAGTACCAGACCTCCACACGTTCTGCAGAATGATTTTGGCGCGAATAATGAAGAATCCCAGCAGTCCAAGCGGGTCAAAGATTGACATGACCATACTTAGAACTTTCCGTTTTGTTGATCGACCGTCCAGGGCCTTAGTGACTGTGTCTGGTTTTACCATGAACGTCAGCCAGTCGTTGCTGGGCTGCCACCACATTCCTAGAACTTTCTCTTGAACGTCAGGCAAGCTAATGGCCTTGTCTAAAATCTTGGAATCATTCTCCAGGGCACAGACTACTTTCTGTGAGTTAGACGTCCAGTGTCGCATATCAAATCCACCATTTGCATGAATCGACTTTACCGATATTGCCAGCTCTATCATGTCGCTCTCCGTGTCAACAGACTGCAGCCAGTCGTCAACAAATGTGTTGCGGCAGATCGCCCTCACTGCATCGGGGTAGTCAGCTTCGTACCTTTTAGCGTTACGACTCAGGACGTAGCTTGCCAGGGCCGGTGAACACGATGCTCCAAATGTCATGACCTGCATGACGTATGTTTCAGGCGGTCGTAACGAGTTCCCATCACGCCAGAGAAATTTCTGAGCTGCTTGATCCTCTGGACGTACCTTGACCTGGCTCGAAGCGATACTCGACGTATAGTGCCCATCAATGACGCTAGTGTGTCGGGACCCTTCAACAAGCAATCGTTTAATGATACGCCTTGGCTTTTAGCAGCTGCGTCCCACACTAAACGCGTCTTCTTCTTGTTTGGATTGGTAACTGTAAAGATAGGAAGAAACCATGTTATGTCATTAGACACCAGCTCACTATCCTTCAGTCGTCTGATGTATCCCTTTTGCTTATGACTGTTCAGTGCCGCTCGCCTCACGGGGACCGCACGCATAAACTCCTCACTAATCCTTGACATCTTGCTTCAAGACATTTAAGTCGCTTGAGGCCCATTTGGTACGAGTCAGGTAGAACGACTCGATCGAATTTCCATAACAGCCCAGTTTGCCATCGCTTTTCATTTTTAAGAAAGCTTGTCGTAGCCTCCATAACACGCGTCGCACGCTCATCATCTTTTGACCTCAATGGATTTGACGTGGCAGTGATCCCTAACGATTCCAAGGAAAAGTAGTTTTTTAGGGCATCATCCATACCACGAGTCTCACTACATTGGCAAATATGTAGCAGGCGGGGTATAGTAGCATCTTCGTTCACCTCACGACCATATACAGCCCAACCAAGTCTGCAACGTGTTGCAATGATATCGTCGCCGTCGGTTTCACGCATCTCCAGTGGTACAGTAATTTTAATATTATCCAATCCTATAATGATACGGGCTCGTACGTTGGTATACGGCTCAATTGGCAATGCAAACAGATGATTCCGTGACTTCAACAATTGACACTCAAGACTCTGCTCTGGCAGATCCAAGTCGGTCACTGTTCTCACATTTTTTAAAGTGTATTGCCGTGAATCCAGTTTCACAGCCGATACATTCACCTCTAGCTTCTTCGAATCATGTTCGATTTTGGAAACATCTCCTGTCCACTTCGGCAGGGCCGGTCCTTCCAGTTCGAGCTCGTCTGCCAGCGTTTTTTCCATTATCGTACACGCAGCTCCGTCATCTGCCAACGCATACGTATGTACGCATTTCGATTCACCGTACAGTGTGATCGGTATATATCGAAAGAGCGTTCGGCTGGCAGTTTTGCCATGAAACAGGAGAGCGGACTCCTCCCTCTTGCTTTGCTGGGGAGACGTCTGATCAGTTGTGTCACTTCTGTTACCAAATGATCGGGATGTGTGAAGCAATACATGATGGATTGATGTACAATTATCAACGCCGCATTCTCTCTTTGCCTTGCAGTTGCGAACGAGATGCCGCATAAAACAGCAGAAACAGAGTCGATTGCTTTTGATAAACTCCCATCGTCGCTTAATGCTCAGACCTCGAAACTCATCACACTCTGCTAGGTGGTGTTCGCCTGCGCATTTTGGACACGGAGTCGTACCTGAGTCTCTTCGACTGTGTGACTGTTGGGCATCCTCACTATCGTTAGTTACGTTGTGCACAAATAACCTTTCCTTCGAACCTCCGGCCGGGCTTCTCTTAGCAATTTGTTCCTGTTGATGCTCGTACGGGGTGACCATTGTGGCACACATCGCCACGTTGAAAAGCCAGTTGTCAAACGTAGCTAAATTGACACTGGGATTGGCTAGTCGATGACGACCCCATTCTAATTTCATACTACACGGCATCTTTGCAACTAGCTCATTCAGCATCACAGGATCATGCAGATATTCATGAAGACCCACTGCAGCCACTGTTGCGCAATAATTCTGCACTGCCAGCGCTAGTCGTATAACACTATCCAAATTCTCTGCCTTTATTGCTGGCTCATCTCTCAATTTGCGTTGCAGAGCCGCGTGCACTATTTCAGAGCGGCCATACAACATCCTTAATGTGCCGATAGCATACGGTACCGTGCCTGGAACCATCAATTTGCCACGAACTGCTTCCAGGGCCGGTCCCTTAAGGCACTTCTGCAATCGTATGAGATTCTCTGCATTGCTGAATCCGCATCTTTCTGTCGACTGCTCATAGTTGCTGATGAAAATCAACCATTCATCTGGTTTGCCGGTGAAAATTGGCAGATCGCGACTAATAACATGACGCGCACTGATCTGAGTTGACGTCAGTATTTCGCTCCTGTTCGGGATGCTGCCAAAATGCACATTATTATGCTGTTGCGTGCTGTGGACCGATCCGATTAATCCAGGGTGTTGGGTTCCACTGGCAACGCCCACGCACGCAGCGTTGAGAGGCACAGAAGCTTGATTAAAAACTGCCGTGTTCGCTTGATATGGCAACGTCGGTGACGCGCTCCATGCCGAGTATTCCTGTTGAGGTTTACTGATTACGGTTCCATACTCGGAGTTGTTGAAACACGTCTCCGAGCTTTTCGGTTTCTGTTGAATCGGTGTAGACGAAGTCGATGCTGTGCCTGCTCCATATGACGTTGACGAACCGCTTCTATGTGCTTCTCTGTAAGCTCCGCGGTTACGTTCAAGGTCCGCAACTACAGCTTGTACATTAACAGTGTCGTGTGAACCGTTGGCAAGTCCCGTTGATTCTTGAACTGTTTGCGTGTCAACAGCGACACTGAGATGAATGTCACTCGCCTTTTCTCCGTCATCCACGTGGTCTTCGTCTCCGTTATTCATTTTCACACTTCTAGGTTATGCACGATCCAAATTAAACCATTTACTTAAACTTCTCCAGAAGTTGTTCTCTACTGATATTTCCACTCCAGACCGTGGAAAATATTTCAGAACACGCTTCAGGCTGCGAAGAATATTTCAGAATGTTGGCACTAGACCTGTGCCGTTGTGTGCTTTGCCCGAATTCCTAGCAAATCCACCACCGAAAATACCAAAATTGTGATGGGTCAGCTGAAATCTTTATTCTCTTTCTTTAATTTCATATTTTTCAATTAATTCACTTTTTTCTCACTTACATTCGTGCTTCGCGCACACTTCAATTCCAAATTACAGAATGTGCCTCTACTTGGGCCAAAGTACAAAATTCTACTGACTTAAAGACGAAAGAAACTGTGCAGCTGCACGCGGCGATCATTTGCATATGAGTGCGAGCGAGACAGATACATGATTTTAAACGGTAAACTTCCAGTAGGCAATGAGGAATTGGCGATAAGTGCTCAGTAGAAAATTTGACGTTTAGTGCCTGATAGAAATTTTAGTTCGCCCGCCAACACGTACGTTGTCAGATTGATCAATATATCTTAAAAAACAACAAAGTTTTTTATACTAAAACTTAATTTTTGGCCGATCGTTCCATGGCAGCTATATGTTATAGTAGACCGATTTGAACCAAATTTGGTCAGGATGTATTAAACGAACTATAATGCATTTATTAGAAAACGGCTCCGACGATTTTTATTAAATTTCAATATGTTTTAACACGTAAAATTTTCGCGTCTTTTGATATATGACACATATCTTTAAGCGAAAAGGTTTGGAAGATATTACCTATTAACTGAATATATACATTTAACTATGTACCATATCTACCATACTACTTAAAAAATCAAGCTTGAGTACTAAAAACTTTTTTGATTCTCAAGATATCTCAACCAATTTGACAGAATATTACTTTAAGTTGGTCTTATACATCCTAACCAAATTTGGTTAAAATCGGTCCACTATATCATATAGCTGCCATAGAACCGATTTGTCGAAAAACAAGTTTTAGTATGAGAAACTTTTTTTTCCGAGATATCTCAACCAAACTGACAGAAAATGCATTAAGATGTTAACCTCACGCTTTAGCATGGCAGTAGTGGCATAGGCGGACATTCTTTAGCACGCGACGAGGTATGTTGTTAGAATATCATATTTGTTTTTGGTCTGTTGTTTTCTGTGTGTAAGTTATAGCATATTGTTACCTGCTTGTCGTCGTCCTCGTTCCTGTTCTTGTGATTTTATGTGGTTCGTACCATTGCACATTTTAAAACTATATGTTCCTTCACAGCACCGGCGACATCATCAACGTAATTGTATCGGTTGTGAAGCGACTTAATGCGAAGCTCCGAGCTTCTGACACATTTTGTACTTCTACACCGCGCAAGAATCGTGAGCGTATGATTCCTTTATCAAAGGGTCAGTCAGATCAACAGCAGAAGAATGCCACACCGCATCTATCTAACGCTGAACTACTGGCCATGACGAGCGGCCAAAGCCGCAGTTTGAACATCTGTCGACGCAAGTCATTGGGTGAAGCCAGCTCATGCAGCAGTGCTGCATCTATTAACATCGATTTAGCAGACAAGCGCAAGCAATCAACCGAAACATCACTTATTTAATTCTGTTTGAATGGTAATATTTTTGCAAAGACCAAATCACGCATCAAATTAACCGCAAAGGAGCAGATGAGTTATCAACGATTGCAGCAGCGAAGCAGAATGAGCCAGCAGCGCTTTGGATGTTTCGATCAGACTTGGCATTTTTCCGACTATGATTCAGAATGTGAAGAACAGGAGGTGATCGTACTTTCACAGGAAGACAGCGCAGGGAATTCGCTCTGTGGCGTATCGACGCCTTCGCTGAACTGCATACTGGCATCTACCAGCAGCAACGCGCACTCATCCTATTAATTAACTTGAAGTATTAAATTTAATGTGGAATAAATAATAATATATATATCGCCGGTGTTTGAATTAATTCATTCGGAACCCCATTCAATCAACGCACCCGCTAGCGACAATTGGTGACCCCGACAACAGAACGCATTCATACTTCTGATTCGCCAAATTTTCACACACTCATACACAAAATTCTTACGAATTTCACCAATTCTTAAAATTTCGCAACATGCCTACCGAAAATTCAAGCGACGATTTAGAAACCACTGTGGTTGAAACCACACTTCCGAATGATGGTGCATCCACATACCAAGCTATAAGATCAAGCACCACAATTAATCGTCTTGCCGTAAAAGTGCCGCCATTTTGGGCCGAACGTCCCGAAATTTGGTTCGCGCAAATCGAGTCGCAATTCTGTATTGTTCCACACAGTCGTAGCTTCGATGGAATCGAGTGTAATCTCTCAAATAACTGATGCTGTTCTCAATCCGCCCACCGACGACATGTACGGTAATCTAAAGCGAAACATCATTGAGCGTTTCTGTGAGAGTGAGCAGAAAAAAATCCAGAAGCTGCTCTCCGATATCGATTTAGGAGACAGACGCCCCACGCAACTTCTCAACGAGCTTCGTTGTCTGGCTAAAGACCGCTCACAGAGCCGTTCATCAACAAACAGGGAGCAACATGGCTCTTCATCGGAATGTTGGTACCACGCCAAGTTTGGCAGCAAGGCCACTAAGTGCAAGCCGCCTTGCTCATTCAAACCCGATTCAAAAAACTAAACAATTCTTCAGTTTCGTCGCCCGCCGAATCAGAAGGAAGCGTTCTCATGGCGCGCATTACAATTTTCGAAAAGGGCACACAACAAAAATTCGTCATCGACACAGGAGCTGATGTTTCAGTTCTTCCAGCACAATATAAAGACAAATTCACCAAGACAAACACATTCAGACTATTTGCAGCAAACGGCACGTCGATCAAAACGTTTGGGGAAAGACGCCTCAAGCTTTCATTTGGACTACGCCGCGAATTTGTCTGGACTTTCATCTTGGCTGACGTATCAACTCCGATCATTGGTGCAGATTTTCTAAGCCACTTTGACCTTTTAGTTGACACCAAGCGTAGCACATTAATCGACAATAAAACATCACTCCGGGCACAAGGAGCCGCATCGAACATCTGCGAAGCATCAATTGTATCGCATATCTGCAACAACGATGTTGCCCGTATATTGGAGGAATTCAAACAGCTGTCTGTACACAATCACAACAAGCAACCATCTCCTTATTATGTCACACACGTTATTGAAACCACCGGTCCGGCAGTTTTTGCACGACCTCGTAGACTCACTGGAGAAAAACTTACAGCAGCCAAGAAGGAATTCGACACCATGGTACAACGTGGAATTTGTCGACCATCCAAAAGCAATTGGGCTAGTCCACTCCACATGGTACACAAGTCAGATGGCAGCTGAAGACCATTAATCTATGCTTTCTCACAAAAACTGGAAAGCACTCCACCCAGACGAGGAAGGCATCTAGATTTTATCAGCCAATTCACAACGGATATACGACATGTTCCGGGCAGAGAAAACGAAGTCGCAGATTTTTTCTCACGAATCAACACAATCAGCGAAGTTGATTACTCGGCTATCGCTAAAGCCCAAGAATCTAACACAGAGCTTCAATCTCTTTTGAATAACGAGAACATCTCATTAAAACTGAAAAAGATCACGCTTTTGAACACGACAGCATCATTATACTGCGATGTCAACGAAGACAGGATTCGACCGTTCATTCCAAAACCTTTACGCAGACAAGTTATTCAAAAATTGCACAGTTTAGCACACCAAGGTCGGAAGGCAACACAAAGATTAATCTCCGAGCGATTTGTTTGGCCTTCAATGGGGAAGGAGATCAGCAGCTTCGTGCGAGCTTGCACACAATGCCAAAGTTGCAAGATTCAACGCCACAACAAATTTGCAGTTGGGAGCTATGGACCAATAGATCAGCGATTCGATCATATCAACATCGTTCTTATTGGTCCGTTACCACTCTCACGAGGAAACCGCTACTGTTTGACATGCATCGACCGCTTCTCAAGGTGGCCCACGGCCATTCCAATCCCGGATATCTCTGCAGAAACAGTAGCCACAGCCTTTCTCAATGGTTGGATCTCATCGTTCGGTGTTCCGTTGCACATCTCAAGCGATCTCGGAAGACAGTTCGAATCTTCTATCTTTTCAGGTCTAATGCGCATCTTGGGTATAAAACACTTGCGGACTACAGCCTATCATCCACAGTCGAATGGTCTTGTGGAGCGTTGGCATAGGACTTTGAAGACAGCCATCAAATGTCACATGACTAGCGACTGGTGCGACGTCCTGCCACTCGTGATACTTGGGCTACTTGGAAGGAAGACCTGGGAGCTTCTCCAGCCGAAATGCTGTTCGGATCAGCCCTTCGGGTGCCTGGAGAATTTGTCACAGCCAACCAAAATCATCCAAATGAAACCGATTTCATTAAGCTGCTGCGCAACCGCTTGCAGTCTCTCGGAAAGACCAGTACATCCTGTCATGGAGCTAAGGAAACTTTTGTTCAACCAGAACTCAGTCTGGCAACGCACGTTTTTGTACGTGTGGACAGAGTACGAGCGCCACTGGAGCCACCGTATGAGGGCCCATTTGAGGTTCTGGACAAGCAAAGTAAATACTTTAAGGTTCGATTAGCGACAAGAGACGTCAACATATCTATCGATCGACTAAAGGCTGCTTTCATGGAGAACACTAGACTATCGCCACCACTAGCTCAAAGCCAGAACGCTATGCCAACAACACCGCAGAATCTAAGCCCAGAAGGCTCCACGCTGACTAATCCATCAGATCCAGTTGCAGCATCAAAGACGTCTGGCGCAACCACTACCAAATCTGGCCGAACAGCCCGTTTTCCCTCTCGCTACCGATAGACGTCTATCTAGCAGGGGAGCCCTGTGGCGTATCGACACCTTCGCTGAGCTGCATACTGGCCTTCAAGCTATATACTAGTTTTCAAGCTACGTACTAGCTTTCAGAAATACAACCCTGTGCTGAGTGACGCTTGGAGTGCGATGTAGAATCTGCGCTGGAGCAGAGTTTGGATGAAGCAGCCACTTTTACTATAGCGTCGGGAACTACGAATGCCACATGCTCCAATTGGATGGTGAAGCAACAGTCATCAGTGCCGGAGGCGCTGGACGCCACATATGATTGTAACAATGACACTAGTTTGGTATTGCAGGAACAGTTTGTGAAGGACCTTGCTTGCACTTATCTCACTGATACTTCAGATCAGTTTGCCATGCCAATTCAATACAGAAATTCAGTCAGCTGCATAACCAACGCTTCTTCTCGTCAATCCTGGACCACACACTCGTTGGGCCATATTCACTCGCATCGCTTGCCGCAGATTACCATAAACACTTTACAGGGCCCTATGGACGTTCCGGAAACACCCAATCGAATGAATTGGCGGTGCCTCCTGTGCATGAGTTTGAATCAACTTCTTGTGTTCGGCACAGTAATATTCATTTTATTTCTCGCCATTTTGCTACTAGGGGGCTCCGCCCCTTGCTCGTTTCGCTCGCCAACCCCCGGC
The DNA here is from genome assembly GCA_035042165.1 of Drosophila kuntzei. Lineage (NCBI taxonomy): Eukaryota > Metazoa > Arthropoda > Insecta > Diptera > Drosophilidae > Drosophila > Drosophila kuntzei. Next base: position 31,503 of record JAWNLU010001721.1, read on the forward strand.
TCGCTTCGCTCGCGTAAATGACAATTAGTTTTAGTAATAAAATTTAGTAAAAAAAAAAGAAATATATATTTAAGAGTGTTATCAGCTGAGTCTTTCGGGTTTGTCTCTTTCAACAATAACTTTTAGCAACCGATTGCCCCAAACGGTCGCACTTTGTGACTCAGTAGATAAGAAAAAACATGAAATGCTCAGCGCAAACGGTCTTTATCCAGAACAAAAAAAAACGGTTGTTTGTTGTGAGAAAACCGAGACGATGAAAACGGTTTATCTCGGATGCTTTGCTCAAAGTTTTGGTAAACAAGAGTTATTTTCGGACAACGACAAACGGTCGACTGTTATTTGCAAGCTCTGGTTATAAGCGATGCTTCTGCAGGTATTGGAATCCTCAACTTTGAGGGGATTTAAAACAAAAATAAAAAATAAGTAGATTAATTTTTCTTGTATCGTATGATTTTTATAACAATTTCCTCTTCTCTTTCTCCGTCCTTACGCCGTCTATATTACTCAATATCACTACCAACTCACTCTTCTTGCATGTCGAATCAATAAACTTATTCCAAAACGGCAAGTCCCAAATTCCGAAATCCATAGATTTTTGTCAGGAAATCAATTCTGAAAATCGCGCACATTTTCACACAACCCCAAAATCTTTCTTTCAAAAACGAGATCAGAATTCTCTTAGTTGTGGTTTTTTCGTCAATACATTTTTCAAGTATTTAATTATGTTGACGGTTTTTATGGGCGTAGCATATATGGTACTTTTGAACAACAATGTTGAGGTTAATTTATTAGCTCGAAAGCCAATTGAATTTTATATACAAAATCGCAAACGCAGAGAATATAAATATATCGTTACTAAATTAATGTAATACAAGGATCAACTTTTATATTTATATTCTAATAGTGATAGAAATATGCCGCATAACAAAATATAGTTCACTAAATGAAAAATTGAAATAGTTGGAAAACCTATAATTTAAATTTATTTGTGTGATGGGGACGTGCTTTTATTGGCCTGGCGTGTGCGTATTCGGTTGCGAACCTCGTGCCCATAAAAAGACACGAATATATATATTTTTTTAATTTTATTTAATCAAAATGGAGTAATGTGCAGGGTCTTTTATTAAACGTTTTCTATCTTTAAATTTAAGTACAACCAAGTATGTCTGGGATATCATGCCACTATATATGGAATTCAACGTCCAGTAAATGTCTGCCGGGCTTCGCTGGGTGGCGCGCATCCGACATGTAAGACTTTTCAACGATATAAGACAAAAAAAATTATTTTTTTTCAAAATTTTACATGAACAATAAGCACAGAAAATATTTTTCAACTTTGACCGACAAAACTGAATCACCCAGTAGGCCTATGTGCCGCAGTGTAGGAGCTTAGCTTAGAAAGTTTTCTATCAAATTTCTGAAATATCTTTATTGGTTCAAAAGATATGAGTTGCAATAAAAGTTGAGCGCTTGTCCCACTGTGCGTCTCCTAAAACATGGATAGAAAATAATATTGAACTTTGACCACAAATTTTGAAGCACGCTAAAGGTCGAACACTTATTTCAAAGTTTACAAAGAATTTTTCGTAAACTTAAAAAATCTTCATTGGTTCAAAAGATATGAGTTTTGCAACGCAAACATTGACCAGACCATAAACGTCAACGGAGAGCGCTATGGGTCGATGATTATCAACATTATTTGTCTTAATTGAATGATATGGGCACCAACACGATGTGGTTACAACAGGATGGCGCTACGGACTACACCACTCATGTCACATGTGACATTCTCCACGAACGATTTGAGGGCGAATAAGTCACAATGCACAGCGGCCCTCAAAGACAACATAACCCGGTCAAACTCAGAGACAGAGTCATGGAAAATTTTACATTTCGAAATGTACAAATGAATTGGTCGTTTAGTTTGCTCGTTAGAGACCCATTTTATTTAATTTGTTCGATCGAGTTTATTTATAATTCGTTCGATTAATTTGTATAAAATCTTCGTTTAAAATATGATTCCTTCTGTTTAAAAGATAAATTCATTTGAAATCTGTATGAGATGTGGGTCAAATAAGCTAAGAGCCTTTGTGTAGTTTTTTTTTTTGGAGAACCAAGTTTTCGTGTTGGGTTCTTCTAGCAACAATATTTGTCGTACGTGAGTGCTTCAGAAGACCTGATTCGGTTCTGTGCGTGTTGGGACGAAAAAGTCCGGCCCGTGTGTGCTGTGTGTTGGTATAGGCGTGTGCGAAATCATAAAAAAAACCTCTACATGAGGTAAAAGTCTAGTGACGAAAGCTTATTCTAGCCCCAAAATTTCTGATATCCAATTTTGTGACGAAATTTATTACATTTCATATCTGAATTATTCTAATATTAAAAAAAATTGTTTGGCATTCGGCACTGCGCATTAAACATAATTTTTAGGTGTAAAGAATCGTGAACTTTTTTGCGCAATGTGCCGAATGCCAAACAATTTTTTTTTAATATTAGAATAATTCATATATTAAATGTAATAAATTTCGTCACAAAATTGGATATCAGAAATTTTGGGGCTAGAATAAGCTTTCGTCACTAGACTTTTACCTCGTTATCATATAGCTCCCATAGGACCGATTGATCGAAAATCAAGCTTTAGTATGAAAGCCTTTTTGTTTTTCGAGATATATCAACCAATATTACAGAATAAGTATCTGAATTTGTCGTCTACATACTGAACAAAGTTGGTTGAAATCTGAATTAGTCGTCTACATACTGACCAAAGTTGGTTGACATCGGTTAACTGTATAACATAGCTGTCATGGAAAGATCGATTGAAAATCAAGTTTTAGTATGAAAACCTTTTTGGTTTTCTGAGATATCTCAACCAATCTTACAGAATAAGTATCTAAACTGGTCCTCTACTTATTGACCAAAGTTGGTTCAAATCGGTCAGCTATATCTTATAGTGGTCATAGGAAAGATCGATTGAAAATCAAGTTTTAGTATGAAAATCTTTATTTTGAGATATGTTTTTTGAGATATGTTAACCAAAGTGACAGCATCTGCTTCTGGGTTGATTTTATATATATTGACCAAATTCGCTTGAAATCGGACCACTATGTATAACAAAGCTGTCATAGAAACGATCGGTCAAAATTCAAGATTCAATATGAAAAACTTATTTGTTTTGTGAGAAATCTTATCTAAACTGACAGCATATGCATCGGAGCTAGTCTTATATATCTTGAACTAAGTTTGTTCAAATCGGAAAACTGTATCATATAGCCATCATTGGAACAATTAGTCGAAAACATAATACAGAACACTGCAAGCGCATCTAAGTGCCTAGGTTCTGGGTATCCCACAGTCGATTAAACAAAATATTTTTTCATCCTAAGTACGGGGTCTCTGACAGTCGCGTGTGCGCGACTGTAGAACCGCGAGCGAAGCGAGCAGGAGGCGGAGCCCCATTGTTAGTAATTCACCGGATGGAGCATGGACCACTAGACACTGGTGCCAATGTCTCATGTGTTGGTGCTAGTTTTGCTGGTCAAGATATAATCACTTTGCCAGAATTTAAACCGATCAAGTCGCATGTTCAAACACCAGATGGAAAAGGTCATGAAGTGATTGGTCTGTTAAACGTGGTGATGACAAATAAAGATCAGAAGAAGCCCATGAAGCTTTTTGTCATCCCATCGATTAAACAGAATCTGATTCTGGGCATAGACTTTTGGAAATTATTTTCATTGGCCCCTTATATCATTTCTGCAGTGGAAATAGAGCCAGCACCCGTGTCCACTGATTCGAATTTGTACCCTTTAACTAGCTTGCAACAATCCCAGCTAGCCGTGGTCAAGAAATTGTTCCCTAGTTGTGTTAATGGATTAGGTCGGACACAGCTGATCCAGCATCACATTGATATTGGAGATGCGAAACCCGTCAAGCAGAGGTTTTATCCTGTCCTGCCGTTGAACAGCTGTTGTATGCTGAAATTAAGCGCATGTTAGACTTAGGAGTAATTGAGCCCTCGACAAGTCCTTGGAGTTCTCCAATGAGAATGGTGGTGAAACCCAAGAAATTTCGTCTTTGCACGAAGGCTTAATGACGTCACTAAGAAGGATGCTTATCCACTACCCAGCATCGACGGAATATTTTCTCGACTTCCCCGTGCTAATATGATAACCAAACTGGATTTGAAAGATGCCTATTGGCAAATTTATTTAAGTGAGGAAGCGAAGCCCCTTACCGCGTTCACTGTCCCTGGTTTACCCTTATACCAATTTAAGGTTTTGCCGTTCGGGCTGTGTAATGCCCCTTCTACTATGTGTAGACTCATGGATAGTCTTTTTCCACCTGATCTACGTCATTGTGTTTTTGGATATTTAGATGATTTGTGCGTGGTGTCAGAGGACTTTACATCGCATCTTGCGGTAGTTATACGTCTCGCCGAACAATTTAAGCGAGCAAATTTGAATCTAAATATCGAGAAAAGTCACTTTTGTGTCACGAGCATAAATTATTTCGGATATGTTATTAATAATCAAGGTATTTGTACAGATCCGGATAAAATATCCTGTATTCGAAATTGGCCGCCGCCCCGAAACTTGAAACAAGTTCGCGGATTTTTAGGTGTTTGCGGTTGGTACCGGCGTTTTATTCGAAGTTTTACCTAACTGACTTGCCCAATTACCGAAACTTTGTCCTCAAAGAAAAAGTTTGTATCGAATCGAAGCCCAGGAAGCTATGGAAAAGCTAAAAGTTATTTTAACGTCCACTCCTGTTCTGCAAAATCCAGATTTCTCCAAAAAATTAGCTAGTAATTTTGGTATAGGTGCTGTGCTTGTTCAACTCTCGGAGGAAGGTGACGAAAAACCGATAGCGTTTATGTCAAAAAAAACTGAGCAGTGCGCAACGCAATTACAGTGTCACCGAGAGTGTTTGGCAGTAATTCTAGCGATCGAGAAGTTTAGGTGTTTTTTGGAAATGCAGGAATTTGAAGTTGTGACAGACCATTCGAGCCTACTGTGGCTCAGGCGGCAACAAAATGTATCAGGTCGACTAGCCCGATGGATTTTACGCTTGCAACAATACAAGTTTTCGTTCTCCCATAGAAAAGGCAAGGATCATTGTGTTCCAGATGCGTTATCTCGCCTTTCGGAAGAAGAAGTTGCGGAATTGGAAATTGGACCAATGATTCAGCTAGAAGATGATGCATTTGAGAATGCCGAATATTTTAAATTATTGGCTGAATTCGATACAAGTAAATCTTCTTTCCCGGATATTCAAGTGATAGACAAACGTCTATATAAACGGACAGAGCATGCGTTAGGTGACACCGAACAGGAAAGACTTTCTTGGAAGTTATGGGTACCTGTACGCTTACGTCTCAGTGTACTTAAACAAGCTCATGACAGCGTAGTTTCGTCGCATGGAGGCATACAAAAGACTCTGGAGAAGATTCGTCGTCATTTGTTTTGGCCTGGCCAAGCATCAGACGTGCGCGATTAGGTTCGCAATTGCGACATTTGCAAAGCTACGAAAGCCCCAACTACACTCTTCGTCCACCCATGGGAAAGCATTGTCCCACTGTTCGTCCTTTTAAGCGCTTATATATTGATTTACTTGGACCTTACAAGTTTCATTGGTTGTGTCCGCTTAAGAAATTTACTACGGCCAACATTTGTCAATTTATGGAGGAACAAATTTTAAATTGCTATGGTGTACCAGAAACTATCGTAAGCGATAATGGTTCGCAATTCAAAGCCAGTGAATTTAATGCCCTTTTGACCAATAATACCTGTGGGTCGATCATAAAAATGTGACGAGAGAGGCAAGAGTTTCAATGTGGAAAAATGGGAAATGAAAAAAAGTTTTCAAGGTCAGCGAGCAATTTGAGATACCAGCTAGTTATTTCTGAGCGTCTGGTGAAAAATAAAAACGAAAAAATTACAAGTAGTATAGAAATAGGCATCCGGGAATTTTGAGCCCCCAAAAAAGCTCAAAAAAGCTCCCCTGGCGGAAAAAATGCGCAAAAAGCTCTATCTGACGAGAAAAAGCCCTTTTTGGAGGGAAAAAAGCTCTCTGGGGGCGGAAAAGTACCCTTTTGCTGAAAAGCGCCCTCTGTGGGGGAGGGGTGAAAGCTCCATGTGGGTGGAAAAACGCCCTCTAGAGGTTGAAAAACACCCCAGGGGGTGGAAAAACGCCCTCTAGAGGTTGAAAAACACCCCAGGGGGTGGAAAAACAAGCCCCGGGGGGGTGGAAAAACGATTCTAGGGGGCGGAAAAGTACCCTTTTGCTGATAAGCGCCCTCTGTGGGGGAGGGGGGAAAGCTCTCTGGGGTTGGAAACCGAACCCTTAGAGTTGAAAAGCACTCTCTATCAGTAGAAGTCCACTCCGGGGAACGGGAAAAGATCTCCCTAACGTAGAAAAGCCGCTCTCTGGTAGGAACCAGTGGAAAATGGTGAGAGTCTCTGCTAAGTGATCTACGCTCAGAGCACCACTATGGTGGAAGTACCCACTAAAAAACCAGGCAGTTAGGGGATCTATGTCCTCACTAATAATCCAAGCCGCTAGGGGCGCTGCTTCCATCTTGAATGTTCCGATGCCTATATCACTGCGGACGGCAGTCCGCGTTAGTGACGAAAGCACCACATAGTGTGCAAAAGTGACTAACAATATTATACAGGAAGAATGGAAGATTTGCTACGAATGTCCGAGCAGATCGAGTTATATACCGATCGAAAGGTATAGTCTTAAAAAAATGCCTATTAAGACTTTGATATCTCAAATGGTTCATGAGATAGGGGGGTGTAAGTGGGTGGTGCAAGATTTTAAATGATTGCAGCGGATGGGGCAGCTGGAGGTTTTCGGTAAAATTAGTTTTGTTTTTATTATTCTTAAAGAATAATATAATTAAAATACGCTTCGAATGATACCTCAATCGTCCAAATCCGACAACTGGTTTAAAAGATAATAAACTTTGAAATTTTCAGTGAACTTCCCAAAATGAAAAAAAAAAGTAAACAATGTTGTCCGTTGGTTTGTTTGCATCAAAGCGTTGAAATAGCTTAAATCTTTTGATGAGGAAATATTCCTTATCGAAAATCTAAAAATGTTTGTTCTACGACTTTTTGAAAAACACGCTATGTTAGCGGGAAAACGGAAAAACCCGCGAAAGCTACAGAAGCTACAGATATGTTCTATATATCGATGAAAAGGTATTTTATAAGTGCTCAGGTAAAATGCTACATGTGAAAAAAGTTTTTTTGGCTTACACTTTGGCGATTTATTCGAAAACGGCCAACGATTTTTATTAAATTTCAATATGCTGTAATACGTAAAATTTCGCGTCTTTTGATGTATGATTCATGTTTGGCATTCGACACAATGCGCAATAAGGTAACAATTATTTATATCTAAAAATAACTTTTATGCGCAGTGCCGAATGCCAAACTTTTTTTTTTCAATAATTTATATATTAGAGGGTTTCGTCACTAGACTTTTACTTCGTTAAGAAGTTTTTTTGTCTATACTACTTGTAATTTTTTCGTTTTTAATTTTCACCAGGCGCTCAGAAATAACTAGGTGGTATCTCAAATGCTCGCTGACCTTGAAAACTTTTTTTCATTTCCCATTTTTCCACATTGAAACTCTTGCCTGACCCTTAGGGTTTTCCAAATTCCCACATTTACACTCTGGCCTGACCTGTCAGGTCTCTCGTCACATTTTTATGATCGACCCACAGGTATTCTATTGTCACCCACAGAAAGTCATTTTTAGGACCTCCCTACTTTTATTACCTCTCTAAGGATACTTTTAACCTTTTTTCTGTGACAGGCTTGTCAATCGACTCCTGTGGGTGTATATTTATAAATATATTAAAGTAGTCTGATTTGTGGTAATAATTCTATTAGATCCGCACCATAGGACAACACTCAAAAATCTCAGCATGCCTATATTCTAACTACTTAGAGCTTGTAGCTGCAAACAAAGACTATTACTGTCAATGTTTTGTTTTGCATTGTTAGTCCTTTCTTAAATTATTACCGATTGTCTTCTAAACAATACCATTCTGTAAGAATCAAACTGCATCCGGTAATTTACACTTTGAATGACATGCATGAACATGTCTGAACATGATACCGCTTGCCTTATAAAGAAATGCAGGTTAATGTGCAGGTTAAATGACATGTATGAACATGATGGAAATAGATCAATCTGATATCCCACGTTAGATATTTTATTATCACTGTCATTTTTTAGGCGTTTTGAGTACTTGCTCCTTTTCCTTAAATGAGCACCACCTGCATAACAGGTAAATGCAACGGTCAACCAATAATGATTTTTAGGGACCTCCGAAAACAACATGTGTGAACTCGGCACCGCCGTGGTCGCAGTGGGTAGAGCGCATGCCTCCTCGGCACCGCCCGTGGTCGCAGTTGGTAGAGCACGTGCCTCCTCGGCACTGCCCGTGGTCTCAGAATCGAGAGCGCATGCCTTCTCGGCACCGCCCGTGGTCGCAGTTGGTAGAGCGCATGCCTCCTCGGCACCGCCCGTGGTCGCAGTTGGTAGAGCGCATGACTTCTCGGCACCGCCGTGGTCGCAGTGGGTAGAGCGCATGCCTCCTCGGCACCGCCCGTGGTCGCAGTTGGTAGAGCACGTGCCTCCTCGGCACTGCCCGTGGTCTCAGAATCGAGAGCGCATGCCTCCTCGGCACCGAGCTGCAGGGACGCTCCATGTTGGTTCTGCGGAAATAGAAACGGAACAATGTTATTTATGGCCTACGCACCATTCGTGATGTTAGTTATAGACGTAGTTCGAAGATAGCGTAGAATTATCCGGTCGTAGGCCAGGACGAAGAAGGTTAGTTCTGTTGGGTGACGGAGGTTTCGGTGGTTAAGATAAAGGTGTTGTCGGGTTCACTATTGGGTTCGGCATGGTATGCCTTGAGATCGGCAATGTTGGCAGTCCGACGCTGAGACGATCCCACCCTTTGTACGCGTACTATGTTCGGGGAGATAAATTTCCGAACTACATAGGGGCCTTCGTACTTTGGGGCCAATTTAGCTGCAAAACCTTCAGCTGCATTGGATAGTACGTGGTGCTTGATGAGGACGAGACTCTGAAGCTTGGGGCGCCACTCCCGTCTTCGTAGGTCATAATGTCGTGCCTGATCGATGCTTGCTCGCTGAGTATTTTCTTTGACGATCCGGAAGATGTCCTGCAATCGTCTCGCCTTGTCGTCTGGAGTTGTCGGCTCTCGTCCAACGCCGGGGGTTACTTCGTCGTAGAGTGCTCCAGGTAACCGGGGTTCCCGTCCTTGTACTAGGTAAGCTGGGCTGAATCCTGTGGTATCCGAGATGCTGGTATTGATCGCGAGCATGATCTCCGGTAGGAGTTCGTCCCAAGAATTCTGTTCTCCGTGTATGTTCTGGGCGGGTCGGGTTCTGTTGTGGGCTGAACGGTGCTGTGTGCTGTAAATTAATGATAAGTAAAATTTATTAAATTTCAATATGTTGTGATACGTAAAATTTCGCAACTTTTGATATATGACACATGTCTCTCAGCCACAAGGTTTGGAAGATATTACCGGTTAACTGAACATATACATTTTACTATTTACTATACGGTACTAATTAGAAAATCAATCTTTGGTACGAAAAACTTTTTTGTTTTTCAAGGTTTCTCAACCAATTTGACAGAGTATGCATTTAATGTATACAATGTATAAAAAATTTAGTTCAAATCGGTCCACTATATGATATAGCTGTCATAGTAACGATCGGTCAAAAATCAAGTTTTAGTATGAAAAACTTTTTTGTTTATTAAGATTTCTCAACCAATTTGACAGAATATGCATTATAATTGGTCCTATACATCCAAACCAAATTAAGTTCAAATCGGTCCACTATATCATATAGCTGCCATATGAACGCTCGGTCCAAAATAAAGTTTCAGTACGAAAATCTTTTATATTTCTCAAGATATCTCAACCAATTTGACAGAATATGCATTTAAGTTGGTCTTATACATTATGTCCAAATTTAGTTAAAATCGGTCCACTATATCATATAGCTGTCATAGGAACGATCGGTCAAAAATTAAGCCATAGTATGAAAAATTTTTGTGTTTCTCAAGATATCTCAACCAATTTGACAGAATATTTATTTAAGATGGTCTTATACATCCTGATCAAATTTGGTTTAAATTGATTCACTATATCATATAGCTGCCGAAGAAATAATCGGTCAAATACCAAGTGTAAGTACTGAACACTCCTCGAGGGTGCCAACTGGAAATGGCGCGAAAGTGTTCCTGACCAATGTCTGGCGGCGAAAATATGCGCTCTGGATTTATAATTGCCAAATTATATGGGATCGACTATTGGTCATGGTACTTAGATATATTTCTAAAAACACACCTTTTGGAAAGTTTCAATGTCAAAAGCATAAGCAATTGCAAAACTTTCTGATATCACATAAAAAAAACCTCTACACGAGGTAAAAGTTTAGTGACGAAAGCTTATTCTAGCCCCAAAATTTCTGATATCCAATTTTGAGACGAAATTTATTACATTTAATATCTGAATTATTCTAATATTAAGAAAAAATTGTTTGTCATTCGGCACATTGCGCTAAAAAGTTCACGATTCTTTACACCTAAAAATTACTTTAATGCGCAGTGCCGAATGCCAAACAATTTTTTGTTAATATTAGAATAATTCAGATATGAAATGTAATAAATTTCGTCACAAAATTGGATATCAGAAATTTTGGGGCTAGAATAAGCTTTCGTCACTAGACTTTTACCTCGTGTAGAGGTTTTTTTATGTGATAGAAAATCACCGCAAATTGAAAAAAATATTAAAGGTAGATGATCAAACAAATGCAATCATATGTTTGATCAATTTTAAATATTAAATTTACATTAAAAATTTGTTATTAAAATCCTAACTTCTACAGGGTATGAGAGTTAACAAACAAAATCGTAAAAGCATCACCGAAAAAGCAAAGCACTGTTGCCCATTCTTTCTGCAACCCATACATATGCACACACTTATTGCATGATTCACCCATACATGCAGATCGCGCTCTCCGCTTAACTGTATCTGTCTCTGTCTGGCTGTATCAGAATATGTATGTGCAAAGAGGACGTGAGATAATTGTTCCCATTTTGTATGAATTCTCGACGCACGCTGCTCGCGTCCCAGCAGAGTTTCTTCTCATTGCCTGTGCACTCATATTTATCCATGTTGCTTACATTTGATTTCTGCATACATGCATAAGTATGTGCGCGACCTACCTTAACTTTAAATAAAATACATAAATATGTCAATGCCATTATCTAATGGACTTACATATATGTACATACATGCAATTATTAATAAAAATAATGTTTAAATTATGCTAGTAGGTGTTAGAACACAGTAATTTATCAAAAGCCTTTTCTATGCATGTATGTACATGCATACATATGTTTGTAAGCTCTTAAAAAGCGCGCGAAGCGTTTAAAATTGGAAGGAGACAGCGAATTAGCAAAATCAATTGAGAGTTAGAATTTTCTAAGGCATATATTTTCTGTGAGATATAATTGTGTACGAACAATTAACTAATTATAAAGCGATCAATTTGTGTTAAATAGTTGAAATAAGTGATTGTGATTGTGGTGCTGGTGGAAGGCAAGTACTTTATATTGATACTAGGGGGCTCCGCCCCCTGCTCGCTTCGCTCGCCAACCCCCGGCTCGCTTCGCTCGCGTAAATGAAAATTAGTTTTAGTAATAAAATTTAGTAAAAAAAAAGAAATATATATTTAAGAACATTTCCTCATTCCACACCACCACAGAGGTAAAGGATTTGGCGCATTTTTTTTATAACGTGGTATCCCCAATAGGTATAATCCACTAACATCCATACAAAGGATGTCCTGGTGAATTCTGATAGCTCAGAAACTCGATAGTATAATGGACAGCATTCTTAACATCAATGACCGAGTCCAGTGTTATTGCTTTTGGCTATGATATCCAATCTAATGGCTTTTCAAAAATATTTACGGATATTTTATGAATGAAGTTCTTCGAATAAGGTAATCAATAGTTTGCAACTATTGAGGGATTGTATACTCAAAATAGATAAACCACAACCGATGTAGGTCTTTGGCTATTGTAATACTTCGCTGTAAACAACATTTTTTGTTCTGCCATCAGGGGTTAGAACAAATAAGTTGCTAGCAGAACTAACTCTTGAGCAGGCCACATATAATTGACCGTGAGAGAAACAATCATCTCTTAGGTCTAGTCCGGCCAGCTTTAAAGTCTGCCCTTGTGACTTATTTATTGTTATAGCGAAACAGACTTTTACCGAAAATTGTAGTCTCTTAAACTCAAAAGGCTGGTTATTCGTTATAAGAGGTATTCTTGGTATGTGTACAGTTTCGCCTTTGGCGCAACCAGTAAAAACAATGGCTTCAATTATATATTTATGAAGAGCTTTTATTTGCAATCTTGTTCTGTTGCATAGTTTTGGCGGCTTTAAGTTTCGCACCGACTTTTAGAGAAAGACTATGCAAGGGAAATCCTGGTGGATTTTGCTTGTTGAGAAACTCGACTGGATAATGAACAGCATCGTCAATATTAATGACTGAGTCAATAGACTTGTATGTCATTTCTTGACCATCAAACGATTTTAATAGTAAATCATTTATTGAAACGGCCCTATCGTTTCTTGCAGTTAATATGGCTCGCTCAGATAACCAATCTAATGATTTCTCAGAAATATGCAAAATATCGGGATATATTTTTGAAATTAGGTCTTGAAGAGAGAATACAACAGTGGCCAAACATGATGGTATGGTCAGTTTGTCATCAACTGTTTTAAATTTACCATCTCCGATTCTAAGTAGGGATTTCGCAAAAAAATTAGCACGTGTATTACACAACTGTATCAAGCACAACTGGAAGCGTTTGTCGAAAGTCCCCAGCTAAAAGAACTGTGATGCCTCCCATTAAAAGAATATTATCCCGGAGGTCTTGTAAAGTTCTGTTCAGTGCCTCAAAGCCACCTTTATGAGCCATAGTGCACTCATCCCAAACAATTAGCTTACAATCTTTTAAGACCATAGCCGTATTGGATTGCTTAGAAATTTTGCAATGCGGAACTTCTTCTCGCATTATATCAAATGGAAGCTTAAATGCAGAGTGCGCTGTCCGACCTCCAGTTAGCAATGTTGCAGCAATACCAGAAGACGCAGCAGATATGGCAATATTCTTATTTTGTCGAACTTTTGCCAACAATAAGTTTAATAAAAATGTTTTGCCTGTACCCCCAGGAGCATCCAAAAAAAATATTTCTCCATTTTCAGCTTCAACGCTGTTCAATATTTTTTTATATGCCTCGTTTTGCTCAGCAGTAAGCAAATTTTCGTTATTACTGACAATAATTTCATTGTGTTCATAACTTATTTCTCTGAGATATTCCATATTTTCAATGGATTCTTCAGATCTGTTTGGGGCAGGCAAACCATACTTTGTTAAGCAATCGCCTCCTATTGATAATACTATATTTTCAACTCGAATCAGACACTTATTATAAATTCTATCAATTACTGCAGAATCTATATTAAGGTCTCCTGCTAATTTTATTTCGTGTAAAATATCTTCTGAGAGACTTTCTTTGTACTTCACCCACAGAGACACCGCGTCAGATATTTGACAAAATACTAATAGTATTGCAAAAATTTCTCGCAGCTTATTTGGGTGTTGGCAGAGAGCAGCCTCTGCCATGGTAAAGTCCCAGTGCTTATCATCTTCAAGTAAACCTAAAGCTTTGCATGCTAATTGAAATGTGTCATAAGTAGCACCCTTTACTGTTTTTAAGTCCACGAATGAAGTTGGACCTCGTACCTCATGGAGTAAAAGCCTCAAGTAAAAGCATTCACTATTGTTGGGGTGTATAGTGTACACTCTACCCAAACAGCTATCCATTTTAACTCCAGGAAAATTAGGGACATCTAACCCATTTATATAATATAAGTCACATTAACCTTTAGTATGAAAAACTTTTTGTTTCTTAAGATATCTGAATCCAACTCACAGATTGTATGTTTGCGACTGTCTCTTACATTCTGACCAAATTTGGTCGAAATCGGTCAACTATATCATATAGCTGTCATAGGAAAGATCGGTCGAAATCAGGTTTTAGTATGAAAAACTTTTTGTTTCTTAAGATATCTTAACCAAACTTACTTTGGGACGGTCTCTTACATTCTGACAAAATTTGGTCGAAGTCGGATTACTATATCATATGAAACTAACCTTTAGTATGAAAAACTCAGCAGCTGTATGATATAGTAATCCGACTTTGACCATATTTAGTCAGAATGTAAGAGACAGTCCCAAACATCTAATCTGTAAGTTTGGTTAAGATATCTGAAGAAACAAAAAAGTTTTCCATACTAAAGGTTAATTTCATCCGATTATTGCTATGGCAGCTATATGATATAGTAATCCGACTTTGACCATATTTGGTCAGAATGTAAGAGACAGTCCCAAACATCTAATCTGTAAGTTTGGTTAAGATATCTGAAGAAGCAAAAAAGTTGTCCATACTAAAGGTTAATTTCATCCGATTATTCATATGGCAGCTATATGATATAGTAATCCGACTTTGACCAAAATTGGTCAGAATGTAAGAGACAGTCCCAAACATCTAATCTGTAAGTTTGGTTAAGATATCGTAACAAACAAAAAAGTTTTTCATACAAAGCAATTCCATGACCTTTTGACCTCGGGTAAACACACTTCCAGGTGGAATTTCACAGTCAGACACAGTCAGACAGTCGGAGACAGTCAGTCAGTCAGTCAGTCAGTCAGTCAGTCAGTCAGTCAGGACAAAGAGTTTTATATATGTAGATATATAAATAATTACTGTTCGGTAAATTCTTTGGTGCTTGTGTCCGTGTCTGTGTGTGTAGGTACACAATTGGTACACCAAAGTTTTCATCGATTTGATTTTTGATTTAAGATTTGATTTTTTGATTTGATCTGTGGATTTGATTAGATTGATTAGATTTGTGATATAAAAAAAAAATGTCTTCAGAGCAGTCAAATAAATTAAATGGTCACAGGTGCATTATAAGTTCATGTCTTCGTAGCTATAGAAATAGCACTAAAGATTTCACCGTTAGATTGTTTTATTTTCCATCTAATGACTACTATTTTAATAAATTGATTATGAATTGTCATTTAGATGGCAATTTTAAAAGGAAGGGGGAAGCTGTTTCAAATAGATATTTATTTGAAACTCCTTTGACATTGACTAGTGCTGTTGGCAATGACCCCTTTGATTTTGTTGACGATTGTGAGCCCGTTGAACCCTATAATGCTTATAAAAGGGCCAAATTGTCTGAAGTGTCCCCTGATACTCCTCAAGAGTCTGGGCAGCTTTGCGATAGTGGCGAATGTATTCCACAAGAGCTTGCTCAGACATGCACTGAGGAAATGTTCATAGATAAACTTTTAGAATTCAAAGACAGTCAGAAACCTCAGACTTGGAAAGATCTAACAAGCCACAGTTGCTTGTTGGATTCAAATCCATCAAATTCAAATAGTGAGTTTTGTGCAAAATGTCTTAGAATGCAGCAAAATGAGTATCATTACAAAGATAAATTTTTTAAAATGTTGGATAATTGAAATAAAAAAAAGGAAAGTTTTGATAGGTTAAAAGAGCGGTTTATCGCTTTAAGGCCTGACTCCAGCAACTTAAAATTCCTTGTCAGGAATTTGACAATTATTTCGTGTGTTTGTGGAACATTACTAAAACAGTGTGACCAAACACCTAATAATAAGGAAATCTTTACCTAAAACTGGCATATTTTTGACCATTCACCAAAAAACGTACATGGTCACTCTGACAAATCAGCTGTGCTCTATAAACAAACAGTGCAAATATAAAGCGAAAATAAAATAATTTAAAATGAGCTCTGATGATGAAGCTATTGTGTTGGTTTCGGCACATATTGTGGCAAAAGAAAAAGTATCGGTTATCTGCCAAAGGCATGGGCGTGCCTCGACTGCTTTTATTAATGCAATTTTCTCCTCGCGTTGTAAATTCAAGTCTCTTTTCTTTGTTTTGCGCACAGCACCTTGACTCTCCATGTTTGACATTTGAATAAGTCCACCAGGAATAATTGCTTGATATATTTTCCTGATAGACTCATCAGCTGTTCTCTCAGCCACACATGCTATCGATATACCAAATATCGATATGAATTTGTGGATTTCGTTCAAGTCCTGCCAAAGTTTTTTTTATATGAAGTTTGACAGGAATTTTTAGTTCCGGGCCTGCTGGAGAGAGGCCTTTAGTGAAAAAATTTTTTCGGCGTAAAGTCATTCGAAAATTTTGAAAACAAATAACATTAGATCCAGACCTTTCATTCATTTCGAATATGTCTCGAATCTGAAAGACAGATTACACAAAACATTTACTTTTACTCGGCAAGAACGTATGTTTATCTTCGGGATGTTTTTAAATTAAAACTTCCTTCGATAAGTACGATGTCGAGATGGGCGCTTTTGAAGAATATGAAGCCCGGTTTCAATCCCATTTTGCTAGAAATTTGCAAAAAATTGTTGAAAAAATGAGGACTTTGGGAAAAGTGGCAGATTTAGTATTTGATGAAATTAAAAGCAAACCAGGCCTACAATATAACTCCTTCCTAGACAAAATCGAATGTTTTGAAAATAATGGCACTAAAACAACACAGCTTTTGGGACAGAAAGTGTGTGTTTTTATGGTGAGGGGATTGTATGAAAATTGGAAATATGTTTTGAGTTACACCGTCACCGCCAATGTAAAACATGTAGCTCTTATGAACCAATTGGAAGCCAATATTGTTGTTGCACAGTCTATAGGGCTTAATGTGAGAGCGGTTGTTTGAGACCAATGCTTTTTAAGAGATGGGGTGTTGATCTAAATACACCTATTTTTTTGTAAACGGCAGGGAAATATTTGCAATCTTTGATGCTCCTCATCTAATTAAATCCCTTAGAAATATTATTTTAAAACGTGATCTAATTAGGCCAGATGGCGTAATTTCATGGAAAATTATAAGGGAATTGTTTGACATTGACAGTAAAAACTGACTTCAAAACCTGTTTCTCCCAATTGTTTTGAAAAAATTAAAGTTAAATATGCCACACAGGTGTTTAGTCACAGTGTCGCTGCTGCATTGCGAACTGTGATCAACTCTGGTGGTTTTTCCCATTGCAAGGAAAATGCATTATCAATGGTCACTTTCATTGAAAAGATTAACAGGCTATTTGATTGCTTAAATAGTCATGTTTTGTTTGACAAAAATCCATATAGGAGTGCTTTGAATTCAATATAACTATGTCAAAGATGCTGTCCATGAAAATTTTGACATCAACGTCGGTATCTGGGAACTGTGCGCCCGATGAAGATACGATGTTGTGTAATATTATTGAAGAAGCTTCAAATATGTCAAAATCTACCGCATTAATTAGTATTAATAACGCAAGTGACGACGAATTCATTTCCCCCGATTAGGAGACAGAATTGTATAGAAAGTATTATTAGAAGCAAATATTTTAAGTATTGAAGATGCTTCTAATGATAATGCTCTGCGGTATTATGCTGGATACTTATTACATAAGTTATTTCAAAAGAATGACTGTGAAATATGTGCTGGACTAGTAAAATCGACAGCAGAAGTTGAATCCTCTTCTGAATATCACATTTTAAATAAAAATTTTGGCTATGTGAACAAAAATTTAATGCTTAAGGCTCCATCAGATTATTTTTTTAATCTAATAAAAATTCACTTTCACGTTTTTAAGTAATTTTTCGACAGAAAGCCGCACATATTTAATTTAAAATAGAAAATAATTCAAAAATGCATTTTGTCTACCGAAAAGATAGATGTATATTCCGATTGGTTTTCCCATTCTAATACATGCTACGAGCACAGGAGACACTTGCTTAGTCAGTTTATTTTAATATTAATTAGGAAAAATTGTAAGTGGTTGACAGATAAAATAGCTAGCCAATCCTTTAATAAAAATATCAAAAAAGGAAAGGAAACTTAAGATTCTTAAGAAGTAGAATTTTAAAATTTAGCTTAGTTTAGGGTCCTTGACTTTTTGCATTTTCTATTGGTTAGCATAGGGCGAGTGGATTGATAATTGAGCATTTCTATTGGCTAGTGAGATTTTCTTTAGCCAAATATTTTTTTTAGATTTTGATAAAATGTTTCTTAATTTCCATTCTCATTAAAAAATATTTTTTAGTTTCTCATTAGAATAGATAGTTTAGGGTTCTAGTTTAGTTTGAATCACTTAATTATTGAGTGTTTTCTTAGTGAGTGAGTTAGTCTAATTATTTTAAGGTAGGGCAGTGAACGAGTTGCTAAATGAGTAACTAGCTAATGTAAATTTTTGGGGAACATGGAAATGATTTAGTTATACAATTTCGATTAAATATTTCAAGTCGACTCGAAGGTTGTATTAATTATGACCCCATTACACTTGTGTGATGGCCTCCACGTGGTGTTCCCTGGGTACCGATTATATACAGATATACTTAAAAATGCGTGTACATATATGTATACTATAACGGGAGCTTATACGAGCGGCGTCTTTTAATATAATTTGTAAAACCATTTAAATGTTTTTAATTAAAATCAGCACTCAGATACATCAATAAATATATGTCAGGTTCTTGTTAGGATTTGCCATATTTAATTGCGCAGATTGTATACGGCGAATAAACTTGATCACGATACTGCCAACTTGAGACTGCCTGCCAGCATTCTAGCATACCGAAAATGCTCTCCAGAAAATGCTGCAACGAACATACTTGTATCTCTGTCTCTCGCAGTGGCTCAAACATACACGCACAACAATCGTAGTGCGCATCTCTCTCTCAAACCTCTAACCTCACGCATCATCTCTCTCTCATGTTCGCATTGAACTATCCTGACCATCTGGCGAATAGACGGAACAAAGCGTACTAACAAACAACCGTTAGAGTGCAGAGACGAGAATTGTCACTTGGTACACGCATTTGATTTAATTCTTTTACACTGACTACCATAATTTAAGATCCGACACGGCCATTCTGACAATTACACGTCCTCGTGTACTGTAATCTAAATATTTCAAATATGACTTATAAATCCGTGATTATAGCTTGTGTTTTCTTTTACTCATCAATTTCAAATACCATTTATTTATTCGATATATTATCTTACGCTTAACATTTTTCTCTTATTTCATCACCTTTCATTATTTTACATTCTACACAACATTATAAACATATTTCAATTCTTATTCTCATTGCATAATCAAATTCATTTTAACATTTAATTCATTCCATTTGCTTCTCAGCAATTCAAAATTCGACTCTAGTTATCGTCACTATGATTCCCTTTTGATTAAGAGCATAGTCCCGTCAAGAGCGCCACACGCCATGTTCCAACTTTCGTCTTTCACTTGTGCTTGCCCAATGACGCAGATAGCTTAAATCTCAAAACCATATCTTTAACTCATACATTTCAATCAAATATTGTCATATATCAACCATGCATAAACTTTGCATCCGCCAGGTTATTTTCATTCGAATTCTCAAACACATCCGCCATTCACAACATTTTCTTATCGAAGTCTATTGCAACTTCATTTCAACCATTCCATACTCTATATGGACATTTTGTTTTCACATAATATATCCTCTCAAACGGATATATTATAACCATTTCAACAAGTCTCAGGCGGGCACTCCAATTCACTCGGAACATAACCATATGGCATCTTTCTCAAATCTTCATGACAATATTTATAAGTTCTCTTATTATGCAATGACTTCAAGATATACCTATCTCCTTCTAGAACTTCACTAACCAAAAATGGTCATTTAAACTTTACATCCAGTTTAGTTTGATGCCGTTCTTCATTTTTCAGTAAAACAAAATCTCCAAGTTTATGTCGTTCAACTGCTGCTTTATTTTTATCGAATCTTATTTTGTCATAACTAGCTTGATTGTTCATATTTTTAATTGCCCTATCTCTAGCATTGACTTTATCTACCTTCATCTCTGTATCATACGGTGGAATCAAACCCAAAGGACGAGCCTCCTTGCCGACAAGTAACTCTAGGGGACTTGCTTTGGTTGCACTACTAACTGTGCAATTCAAGGCAAGTTGTACCTCACCTAAAGCATCTTGCCAAGATCGGTGACTTGATTCAACCGCTGACAGTAGATTCTTAAGGGTACTCATCACACGTTCAACTTGACCGTTTGCACGGCTTCCTCCTGTAGCTATAAGATGAAGCTTAATCTTCTGTGATGTACAAAATTCTGAAAATTTCCCACTAGTAAAACATCTACCCTGATCAGCTATTATACGCTGCGGTATTCCGAACAAAGAAATAGATGATTTCATTGCCTGAATACAACTGTCAGAATCTAATCTTAAAGTATGAAACAAATAAACAAATTTTGTTAAGGCATCAATTTGTACTATCGCGTATTCCTTAAGATCATTCTTCCCACTTAATTTTCCAGTAATATCGATATGCACCGTGTGCCATGGCACATTCACTTTTGGAATTGGATGTAACTCGGCTTGTATCTTCCCAGATGAACCCTTAACAGTTTTACATGTAATGCAGCTATCGACAAACTTCCTAACATATTTATTCATCTTAGCAAACCAATAATATTGGTAAGTTTTGTCAAGAGTCTTTTTCCATCCCAAATGTATGATGGACTCGTGCACTTGATTTATTACTGACCATCGAAATGCATGGGGCACTACTGGCAAACAACGGGTTCTTCCATTTCTCTGAACTTTACGAAACAAGACACCTTTTCTCAACTCATAAGTCTGTGCAACATCATCTGTCAACTCTTTAGAGTTAAGTTTGTTAATGATATCAGTAATTTCAGAATCCTGGCGCTGTTCAGCAGCAAGCCAGTCACTTGAGATTTCTGCCAAGTTTACACGCTTTTCAGGGACTAAAGACTTTTCAACTTTGGTGGCTTCCTGAATGTGATTTCTCGATAAAAAATCCACATGCGCCATGCGCTTTCCTTCTCTATATTCAATTTTGAAATCAAACGACTGCAAATACGCCCACCAACGATGCACTCTTGGTGTCAGATTAATCTTTGTCCGCGATGATTTAAGAGAATTACAATCAGTATACACTACAAACGTACGACCAACTAAATAATGGCGGAACTGTTTAACGGATTCTACCACTGCCAAGGTTTCTAATTCGTATGAATGGTATCTAGACTCTGCAGGGGAAGTAGTTTTACTAAAATACTCTATTACATGAGGACTACCATTGATTCGATGCATTAACATTGCACCATAACCGTAAGAGCTTGCATCTGTGTGTAACTCTATTGGATGTTGTGGATCAAAAATAACAAGTACAGGCTCATTTATAAGGATAGCAATAATATTTTTTCTAATATCTTCCAACTCGTTATTCCAATTAAACACACTTTTACTCGAAGTTAAGGAATATATCGGTTTCATAATCTGCGAGAACCGAGGCACGAATTTTCGAAAATAAGTCGCCAATCCTATAAACTGTCTTACGCTACGAACTGTTTGCGGTGGTGGCAAGGAATTTAACGCAAGAATTTTTCGCGGATTAAGCCTTAACTCTCCAGCTCGTACCTCATACCCTAAGTATTGTTTTTAAGAATCCACATTTTGCTATGTTAAAAGAGAATCCCGCTGCAGTCAATACATCCAACACAATCCTCAATCTTTCCATACCTAATTCTATGGTAGATGACACCACCATTATATCGTCCATATAGACTATTACATAAGAATATGCAAGATTTCCCAATGCGTTTATAATGGCTCGCTGGAAAACAGACGGGGCGTTCTTGAGGCCAAATGGCATTGTCAGATACTCATAGTGCCCATCAGGTGTAACAAACGCGGTATATTCAACAGAATCGGGATGAATGGGTATCTGATGGTATCCACTAGCCATATCCAGACAAGTAAAATATTTTGCACCTGCAAGTCTAGTAATCTGGTCGTTGATAAGTGGTAAGGGATATCTGTCAGAAACAGTATTGCTGTTCAGTTCACGATAGTCAACGCAAAGTCGATCGGATCCGTTCTTCTTTTAAACCAAGAGTATAGGGCTAGCATAGGGAAAACAACTAGGTCGAATAATGTTACAGTTTAACAATTCTGTTATCCTTTCACGTACAATTTCTTTTTCATTTGTACTCAAACGATATGGACGCCGCTGCACAGTTTTGTTTGGATTAATTAATCTAATAGTCATTTCACCCGTATTAACCTTTGTGCAAGGGATTCCATCAATAAATGCAGCTGAATAGTCTTTAAGTAATTTAATTAAGTTTTCCTTGTCATTACCAATCATTTCAGTATCAACATTAAGTAACAAGGCAGATGGCTCAGATACTTTACAGACGTTTACAGATTTAGACTTAACAAATTAAAATTTATCAGGTGTCAATATGATTTCGTATCCTTGACTAAGGATTTCCCTACCAATCACAATATCATTTGTGAGATGCTTATCTGCTATGACGTGAAACAGTATTTCTACAATATTTCCATTAATAATGCATTTAGATAATTTTTGTAGCTTACTGCAAATTCAAGCGTCGCCAATACCTCGTATTATGGCAATATTATTAATAAGTTTGCCATCAAATTTATCGGCAACACTACTTCGAATAAGGGAGCATTCTGCTCCAGAGTGAAAACAAATAGGAAAGATCTCACCCTGGTGTGTCAAAACTCCTTTTGGCTCAGCCACAAAACATTGATTACATTTTTTCTCAGTAACTGCTCCAGATTTAGCTGCATTGTTCGTGCACCGATTCGCAAGATGCCCAAGTTGTCCACACCGGTAACAGGTCACATTCTGCAAATCGCGATGCTGTTAATCTCCGATCCAGACCGCTTTAATTTACATTCCGCCATTTTATGTCGTGGTTTCTTGCATAAGTGGCACACAATTTTTGCTCGCTTGTTCGCCGCTATTAACATCAGTACTTCCAGCACTCCGCTTTTTGTCAAATGTGAATGCTTTCAGTTCCATCTGGAGTTGACTTCTAGTTTGTACATTTGACGAAAACACCATACGCTGCAAACGGTTGTCAAAATTGGCCATATGCGCAAGTACCGTGGATACAGCTATTTCCTCGGCGTTCATATTGCGCCATTTTGTGGTCAATGACGTCACCATACCAGCATTTAAGTTGGTCTTATACATTATGTCCAAATTTAGTTCAAATTGGTCCACTATATCATATAGCTGTCAAAGGAACGATCGGTCAAAAAACAAGTTTCAAGTTTCAACCAATTTGACAGAATATTTATTTAAGATGGTCTTATACATCCTAACCAAATTTTGTTCAAATCGGTCCACTATATGATATAACTGCCATTAGAATGATCGGTCAAAAATCAAGTTTTAGTACGAACAACTTTTTTGCTTATTAAGATATCTCAGCCAGTTTGACTGAATATGCATTTAAGTTGTTCTTATACATCCTGATCAAATTTGGTTCACTATATCATATAGCGGCCATAGGAATAATCGGTCAAATACCAAGTGTAAGTACTGAACACTCCTCGATGGTGCCAACTAGAAATGGCGCGAAAGTGTTCCTGACCAATGTCGGGCGGCACTCAGTAAAGATCAGGGGTCGAAAATATGTGCTCTGGTTTTATAACTGCCAAATTATATGGGATCAACTCTTGGTCATGGGACTGAGATATATTTCTAAAAACACTTACACCTTTTGGAAAGTTTCAATGTCAAAAGCATAAGCAATTGCAAAACTTTCTGATATCACATAAAAAAACCTCTACGCGGGGTAAAAGTCTAGTGACGAAAGCTTATTCTAGCCCCAAAATTTCTGATATCCAATTTTGTGACGAAATTTATTACATTTAATATAGGAACTATTCTAATATTAAAAAAAATTGTTTGTCATTCGGCACATTCGCAAAAACAGATTACATTACATGCGCAGTGAATGCCAAACAATTGTTTTTTAATATAAGAAGACTAATACCTCGTGTAGAGGTTTTTTTATATAAATAAATACGAATAATATAATTGTATTATATAATAAGAATAATTATAATAATATAATGAACTATTTGTATCCCGACTTAAGTTTTCTGCTTTGACCTATGTAATTCTGTTAAATAATTGAGGTCGTGTGTCGGAATACAATGTCTATGATATACACGCATGCAGAACACATGGGTAAATTTGAGTGTATGCGTGTGCACTGGCAATGAGAAGAAACTCTGTTGGCACGCGAGCAGCGCACTATGGGGAATTTGACCGGCCAAAACCCATTTTCTAAAAGTCGCTAAGTGACAAAAGTTTTGGGTGCAACTCGATAACAAAAGAACGTTCTTCAATGTTGCGTACCAGAAATACCGATAGATGGCGCCACTGCGCCAACACCAACACCAACTGCGCCAACACCAACACCAAAATAAGCTTATCGATTACTATCGAAAACTGGACCAGCTCATGGGACATCGAAAATCAACAATCCTGCTCTTCATCATCATCAAGCTTCGACGCCAAGACTCTTTGAAATAGAAATCAACATAGTTAATATTAATTGTTAAAGATAATAAATAACTAAAACTTATTATTAGTAATCTTAATTACTAAAGTGGTGACCCCGACGTTATAATAAACAATATTTACACGAACGCAGCGTGCAATTTTTGCATACCGACGCCACGTTAATTTGCGAGCCATCGCAACGCCTCCTCGAGCAAATCAATACAGAATTTTGAAAGACCGCCTTATTTCCACCTTTGCAGAATCTTCAGATATAAAGCTACAACGTCTGCTTCAGGGAATCAATTCCATTGGCCTGAAGCCCTCGGAAATTTTGGCCCGTATGCGATGCCTGGCCCCTGTCACTGGGTGCGAAGCCATCATGCGTACACTCTTAATTGGTCACATGCCGCAGTCTATACGATCACTGTTGGCCGTCTGGCAGGAGGACGACTTAAGCAGTCTAGCCAAAATTGCCGACAAGATGATCGAAACAGCAAATCCCAGTTGTGCATCTGTTCACTCCACATCGCGGCAGCCACAGGCCACAGTTTCGAACAGCGTGGAAGCTGTATCACGTCATTCATCTGAGACGAACTCGACAATCAAGGCGCTTCTGGATGCGGCAAACAAACTTCAACTGGAAGTCACCAATTTGAAAACACCACGTCCGGGATCAAATTTTCGCTCACGCTCGTCTCAGCGTGATTCAGGCGATTCTGGATCCAATCAAGGAGAACTTTGTTGGTATCACAAGGAATTCGGCACCGATGCGCGGAAGTGCCGCACTGGCTGTCCCAATTGGAAGTCGTCAAACTAAAGCAGCTGCCGACATCGCTGGTTGGCGGCAGCTGCATGACAACCAGCCACGACACGAGCGGCTCATTGCATGGCAAACGATGCCGGCAGCTTGAGCCTCGTCTACATGTCTTCGACCAAGCTTCAAAGTTGATTCTGGTTCAGTGATATCTGTGATTCCACGATCATCAATTAAAATTAAAACTACTGTCAACGATCTCCATTTATTCGCAGCAAATCAAACGACTATAAATACCTATGGTAATCATGTCCTGAATCTAAACCTGGGATTTCGACGCGCAATCAAATGGACTTTTATCATTGCTGACGTGCAGTCACCAATAATCGGAGCTGATCTTTTGGCCCATTACAACTTGCTAATCGATTTCAACGCGAAAAAACTCATCGACATAACCACGCAAGACTGTATTCCGGGTACAATGCTGAGCACTCCGAGCGCATCTGTTTCAACACTGAATGATAATAATGATTTTTGTGGTCTGCTGAAACAGTTTGTTCCCGTGACTATGTCACCAACGAAGCACAGCACAGCGAAAATTAACCACGATGTATTGCATCAAATCGAGACTAGTGGAAATCCTGTCGCTGATCGCCCTCGACGCCTCTCCGGAGAAAAGCTTGCCATTGCAAGAGATGAAGTTAATTTCTTGCTCGACACAGGAATCTGCCGACCATCGAAGAGCTCCTGGGCGAGTCCATTGCACATGGTGTCCAAATGGTGCGCATGTGGAGATTACCGAAAGCTAAATTCGATTACTGTGCCTGATCGCTACCCTATTCGACACATTCACGATTTCGCCAAAAAACTACATGAAAAATCCATATTCACAACACTTGATTTGGTTCGTGCGTATTATCAGATTCCTATATCTGAAGAGGACGTCAAGAAAACTGCCGTCTGTACTCCCTTTGGACTGATTGAATTTTTATTCATGCCGTTCGGGCTAAAAAATGCCACTCAGACGTTTCAGCGATTCATGGACGATATATTTAGAGGCATCGATTTCGTCTACTGTTACATCGACGATATATTAATAATGTCTGCAAATGCTGACGAATACGAGGAACATTTACGAACAGTTCTCTTAATACTCCAAAAAAATGGTCTTAGTATTAACGCCAATAAGTGTCAGATCGCTAAGCCGGAGGTACAGTTCCTGAGCTATACGATTAATAGCGAAGGAATACGACCACCAAATGATCGTATCAGCGCCATCGTCGATTATCAATTCCTCGGTATCATCAATTATTATCGTCGCTGTATTCCACATGCATCAGAGATTCAAGCTCCATTGAGTGAAATGTACAAGGGTATAAAAAAAACGATAAACGAGAGATCGAGTGGACACTGGAGGCAATTGGCGCGTTTGAGTTGTGTAAGCGTTCCATTGCAAACGCTGCTCTTATTGCACACCCTGCGCCAGATACCGCGCTAGCATTAGTATGCGATGCTTCCAATACAGCAATTGGTGCAGCGCTTGAGCAGTATGTGAATGGAGCATGGCGACCACTTGGATTCTAATCGCGCAAACTATCTCAAACTGATAAGAATTATAGCACGTATTATCGTGAACTACTCGCAATATACGATTCCATACGGTATTTCAAGCATATTCTGGAGGCGCGAGTCTTCGTAATAAAAACGGATCACAAGCCATTAACGTATCAAAAGCCTGAAAAAGCGTCGCCTAGACAACTTCGCCACTTAGATTACATATCCCAATTTTCCACAAACATATTCGCTTTATCCCGAATTAATGCAATAACAATACAAACGGCAATATCATTATCTAGAATTCAAGACGCACAAAAGGAAGACACTGAATTGGCTCA
Organism: Drosophila kuntzei; assembly: GCA_035042165.1. Lineage (NCBI taxonomy): Eukaryota > Metazoa > Arthropoda > Insecta > Diptera > Drosophilidae > Drosophila > Drosophila kuntzei. Next base: position 58,759 of record JAWNLU010001721.1, read on the forward strand.
GCTTTTGCAAAATTGTACATCCTTACAGCTGGAGCATGTTCAATTTAGCGAACCAAATCGTCCTTACATTCCAGAAGTTCTTTTGATGTCTTCGCTTCTGTTCACGGACTATCTCACCCAAGCGGAAGAGCGACTCTACGACAAATTCGACGTAATTATGTTTGGCCTGCTATGAGAAAAGACGTTACTTCATGGTCTCGTAACTGTTTATCCTGTCAGCGTGCTAAAATACATCGGCATAACAATTTGACTCCTGAAAAGATCGGAATGCCTGACAATCGGTTCGACCACGTACACTTGGATATAGTTGTCATGCCCTTAGTTAACGGATACCGCTATTGTCTAACAATGATCGATCGGTTCTCCCGATGGCCCGAAGCTATTACCTTGGACCTTGGACCTTATCGGACCTTATCGGACCTTGCAAGTGTATTAAAGCTTCTTTCGATATGCCTAGAAAAAGCTAAATATATCCGTAAAACATTAATTGCGCCGATTAAAAAGCCAGAAGCTGTCACTCTTAATGAGGCATTGGCGCTGCTTTTGGATCAAAATTTTACAAAAGAGCAATATTGTGCTATAAAAGACCAATCGAAGAAAAAGCAATGCGATATATATCCAATATATAAGATGGTTGCCGAGCAAAAGAAAGAGTGCCGCCCTGTTGATTTTGCAATAAGCGATACAAAAGCAGAAGTATCTCTTCAGAGTCTTCTAGCCCACACAGCTAGCCGACTCGTTACTTTGCAAGAAGACGTTGTTAAAAACATTATGCAATCTCAAGATACGGAGTTTATAGCAGCAGATGTTATTTCAACCTATGGCTTTGATGGAAGCTCTGGCCAATCGAGCTATAATCAAAGGAATTCGGAAGGACAATGTTCTGGTTTTGATTCTAGTATATTTGCTACAACAGTATCTCCTTTACGAACAATCGCACACCACAATCCATAAGATTTTGTCGACCGTTGAAATTGGAATTCGTCAAAGAGAGCAAGGAGTGCATTTTAAAGGAAGACGAAAGAAAGAAATTCAAAACCAATTTTGGAAACACCTTTCCTTGAAAGTTGACCAACCAAATATTGGAGGATGTGGAAGTACCAACGATGGAAACACACAAAGAATTATATTGATATGCCTCTCATGTCAGTTGCCAATAATTGTTGAAAAATTTCAAAAATTTTGTTATACGACAGCAGAATTCATAATTGATAAATATCCTTGGTTGCCAATGACTGCAACAGTTCACAAAATTTTGGTTCACGCAGGGGACATTATTCAGAACACCGTTCTTCCTATTGGGTATTTCGGAGAGGAGGGAGCCGAATCGCGGAATAAATATTAGGTAATTGTCTAGTACGTGCACGACCTCGACAAAATTCACGAAAAAAAATCCTCGATGGACCGCGAATTATCATGAATTATTGTGTATGCATGCAACAAACTCCTTGATGGACCGCGAATAATAATAAATAAGCAAGCAACGGCATACGTGTGATATTTTCCGCACTTTTTATTTTTAAGGTCCTCGATGGACCGCGAATAACTATTTATAAGTGTATTGAACTATTTTCCGCACCATCATGTGTGGTAAAGTTCAAGGCACGTTTTTTTTTCAATGTGGTATCCCCAGGAGGCTTACTCCACATTTGTATTCTAAATCGGTGTCGAAGAGCGGGTCTTGGTTTGTTCAGTGTCTTCAGCGTCGGAGTCCTGCGCATGATATAGTTGATAAAAAGCGCGCCGTAGGCGAAAATTTTTTTTTTTAAATCGCGCGATTTTTTCGCCTGCGGCTTTCTTCTCACACCACACTTGGGACAAATTTTCTCACTTAGCACCACGTTATGAGCACGCAAAAAGTCAAATAACTGATTATTATCCATTTCAGAAATGGCGAACAATCCATACTTGCAATTTAGCCACGATAGATATATTTAATTAACTTTTAAAACACTTTTGCACTTTTTTTTTACCTGCGCACGACATATCGAATAAATTTTTATTTGAAATTAAACAAATTAGAACCTTACAGAACAATTGATCAAAATCAAATGCAATTTTTTTCCATAAAACTCCTGTCCATTTTAACTAATTTTGGATAGCCTGCTTTGTTTTTTTTTTTCATTGAAACTGTAATAAAAATCCTGTACATTTTAACTAATTTTGAAAGGCCTGCTTCGATATTTTATGTATTTTTCGCTGGACTTTAAAATGCATTTAAAAAGAAACCGCGGGAGAGCGGGACAAAATTTTTATACGATAATTCATGATAATTCGCCGTCTATCTGGGGTTTTTTTTTCGTGAATTTTGGCGAGGTCGTGCACGTACTAGACAATTACCAAATATTATAAGTCAGATCGACTTCATCACGCAAGAAAATGTAATAGGATACAAAATTTCACAGACGTGTTTCAGCGAGCAATGGATACTTCCGATCATATTGACATATTTTATAAATTGTTTTCCATTGCAGGATTGCACGACGAATGCGCTTAATTTATTTTTTCTTAAATAGTACTATTTTTGTTAAAGGCGTTCCACGCCCACTTTTGTCAAATACACGAAAAAAACTATAATAAAACTTGTAGTTCTATGTTAAAATAATGTTCATAAAAAGTTATAAAAAAGCTAGATTTTTTTTCAAAAGGTCTTAAATATCTTGCTTCGTTTTCGAGTTATTAATTTTGGCCACAAATACTGGTCAAATTCCCCATAGTACAGCGTGCGTCGAGAATTCATACAAAATGGGAACAATTATCTCACGTCCTCTTTGCACATACATATTCTGATACAGCCAGACAGAGACAGATACAGTTGAGCGCAGAGAGCGATCTGCATGTATGGGTGAATCATGCAATAAGTGTGTGCATATGTATGGGTTGCAGAAAGAATGGGCAACAGTGCTTTGGTTTTTCGGTGATGCTTTTACGATTTTGTATGTTAACTCTCATACCCTGTAGAAGTTAGGATTTTAATAACAAATTTTTAATGTAAATTTAATATTTATAATTGATCAAACATATGATTGCATTTGTTTGATCATCTACCTTTTATATTTTTTTCAATTTGCGGTGATTTTCTATATAAAATATTGTAGGTAATAAAATTTCATGAGTAAAGGGTATTTCATAGCACGCATGTTTCATGGTTTGCTTGCTGTGCGAGCTACGAGCTCTGCCAGCCGACTGAATCGACAGCAGAAAAAATTTCCCTCGGACTTCAGGACCACGGGTAAAATTTCCCAGTGGACGCAATCGCAGCAACTTTGAGCGGTACATTTCAGTTGTATGGGATGGGTTCTCTATAGGCTTAGTGGTATGGACATACGTTTTTGCGCGGTTAAGGCCTCTCTCCAGCAGGCCCGGAACTAAAAATTCCTGTCAAACTTCATATAAAAAAAACTTTGGCAGGAATTTTTAGTTTTCGTTTTCGGTTGGTGCGTATCCAGCAACTTGAACGAAATCCACAAATTCATATCGATATTTGGCATATCGATAGCATGTGTGGACTGAGAGAACAGCTGATGCGTCTATCAGGAAAATATATCAAGCAATTATTCCTGGTGGACTTATTCAAATGTCAAACAAACAAACAGAGTCACGGTGCTGTGCGCAAAACAAAAAAAAGAGACTTGAATTTACAACGCGAGGACAAAATTGCATTAATAAAAGCATTCGAGGCACGCCCATGCCTTTGGCAGATAACCGATACTTTTTCTTTTGCCACAATATGTGCCGCAACCAACACAATAGCTTCATCATCAGAGCTCATTTTAAATTATTTTATTTTCGCTTTACATTTGCACTGTTTGTTTAAACAGCAAAGCTGATTTGTCAGAGTGACCATGTACGTTTTTGGTGAATGGTCAAAAATATGCCAGTTTTAGGTAAAGATTTCCTTATTATTAGGTGCTTGGTCACACTGTTTTAGTTATGTTCCACAAACACACGAAATAATTGTCAAATTGCTGACAAGGAATTTTAAGTTGCTGGAGTCAGGCCCTTAAATAACAATAGCGATGAGATTTGTATCGATATGATCATATCGATATTATATTCATGCAAAGAAATTATAGAAATAGCGATACTTTAGAAATCACATTAAAAGTTGCAATTTAAACAGAATAGAAAATGAATTGCATTATTATATTTTAAATATTTAATTTAATTAAATTGAAATTACTAAGCAGTATCAAATTTTCGAATGCTGTCATTTCGGCATGTCCACCGGCATACATAACAATGATATTCCCTGTTATTAGTTAGTAAACGTTAAATCAACTGTTGCAGATCTGGCAGCACCAAAGTAATAATAATTTTACAAATAAAAATAGTAATTGTAAAGATCTGCTTTAAATTTAAATATAACGACGAATTATTTCTAATCGATGAATTACAGTGTCATGAAAACTCGCTTTGACGCGCCTTATTATTTTTACAAACTGTTCAAACTTTACTACCTATTATAATTCATTAAATACACAAAATAAATTCATACAGTGTTTTATTGCAAAGCCGAACTCTACAGTAATACTAATAATAATGAAAATAAGAATAAAAATGTAATACAAATACATTTACATTGAGATGGCAACATTAAAGATGATTGATTATGATTAGTTGATTTAACATTCAATACCTAATAACAGGGAATATCACTGTTGTGTATGTCGGTAGACTTAATTTTGCAGATTTGGCAGCGCTGTTATATGTGTGTATGTATCAGAGAACGGCAAGGGTACACTCTAACAATAAGTGTACCCGAATCATTTGTGCGTTTACGACACTTAGAGTGTGATCGGCACTCTAAAATAAGGCTTGTTGCCTTGTACTGATAATTTCGAACATGCTCATACGCACAATCGCAAACCGATTTTGTGCTCTTATTCTGCATGTAGACATGAGTTGAGGCCGATCAAAATGATAAAGCAAAAGGAATGAGCGAAATTGAGAGCACAACACTTGAGACAAACAATATGTGAGAGACATGTGTGTTGTTGTTATTCTTGCATTAGCTTCATACATGCATACTAGAGGGCTGCACGGATACATTCAAAACGGCAAATCAGACATTCATTCTCAACTGAATCGAATGAGTGCTCATCCGAAATCCAATGAATGAAATGAGTGCTTTCGCTAACAGCACACCCAAACTTTCGCATTCAAAAAATGGAGAGCAAATTGAATAACAAAATATGTTAAAAAAACGAGTAAGAGGAATGAGAGAATAATGAAATAAAAGAATGTTTCTTGCACTTAATTTACATATATTTAATGTTCTTCATTGTCTTTTTCTTATATAATATATATATAAAATTAACATAATATAACATTTATTTTTCACTTTTGTTTATATTAGAGTGTAAGAACATACTTTTATTAACACTATCGGAATTTGTTGAGATAGAACAACGTTTTTCAGTTATTAAATTTCGAGCATCTGAAAATGCTCTTTCAGATGCCGCGCTGGTTGCCGGTATACAAAAAATTTTGCAACTGAGCTTGTACAAAAGTGGGAACATTTTTTTATTATTGTCCCACCAATCAAGCCAATTATAGGTATCGGAAAATAATACATGCGTGTTGCAGTAGCTTTTTATTTCTTTATCCATTTTTTCAATTGAAGTGGCTCCTTGTTGGATTTCCATGAAATCATCAAAAGCATCATCATGCAAATCCGGTGAGTTTTCAGTATCAATGTCGTTATTCTCGTGTAAAAAATTCGGAAAATTGAACCAATTTGTTTGCAGGTGGGAACAAAAACAAGGATATCTTATGAAATTTCGTTACGTAAGGAAACATTGTTTCTGAAATATGATTTAATAAAACTACTTTCACTTTAGAAAGAAGGTCGCAGTCGTCTATGTCTGGTTTACAAGACTTTTTCAAGTTATTGATATATGGGATTGTTATATGAGTTGTTGGGTATTTACTACGTTCCAATTTTTTGGATATCTCTGCAAATTTTTCTAAAAGACGCGTGATTGATCGCAGCTCATTTAAATGAATGTTTTCTATTTTAGCAGTTTCATTTTTTTCGTTAAGAAGACTTGTTATGTCTACCCAATTTTGCTTAATCGACTTCATTAAATAAAATACGGTATTCCAGCGTGTTGGGCTGAAGCTTTTAAAGGACAGATTTAAATTACAATTTAAGCCTGATTTTTTAAAATACTTAACAAGCTTGCTGCACTCAGCTACCATTAATGATAAGTCTGATACTGTCCTCACCGATTTTTCTATAATGTTATGAATTAAGTGATTGATGCAGTGAATATGATCGTATGCTCCAAATGCCGCAATCATATTCGTTCCTCTATCCGTAACAATCACGGGCTGGTCTTCTTCAAGGTCGCAAGCAAAGTTTTTCAAAATTTCTGTCATCTTAGCACGAACATTCACACCTTACAACAAACGATAACAATAATTAGCGATTTAATAAAATAGACGGTCTACCAAATTGCCCTCCTTTATATAGTGGATTGTGCACGACATGTATGACAGCCTTAAGTGATTGTCCGTCCAAATATCGCTAGTAAGAGCATATCCATAGCATTTATACTTCTCAACATCTGCTTTAACTGACTCAAAGTGCTTTTGGTACAGCGTCCATTCTGTGGCAATAGTGGTGGCCAGCTTTTTTGAATCGGGATTAACTTTAATTAGTGTCAATGTGTTGGGCGTATTGCGGCTTAGCAAGTAGCATCTATGCTTTACTAAATTGGAAGTGCTTTCAGTATATATTAACACGCTTCTACACAATTTGCAAGCCACAAACATATCAATTATACTTCCATTATTGTCTATTATATTGAAAAATATTTCCCACACATTACTTCACTCTTTCTTCTCTTTTAAAGAATATTCCCCACAAAGCAGCTTGTTATTTATTATGTTAGGCGATGCGTCGACTGCAGTTAGCTAAGAAAATTTGATTTTTGATTAAATTATGGTTTTGTTTAAAGATTTACACGGACAACAAACCTTAATTCACAGATTCACAATTCACAACAATTAACAAATCCACATTGTTAGTAACTAAGTAATCACATTGGACGAAAAATCATAAGCAATTTGTTAATTTTCATAAACATTAATTACTTACAATTTCTCCAGTAAAATTTTTCCGAACTCATTTTGACAATAGCTTTAACGAAATCTCTGCTTATTATAATTGCGCGGTTTTTGTATTCAGAGAACTCTATTGTATTTGAGAATCTGTGCTTCGTTCATTTCGTTCATTCAACGTTTCACTCGATTCCGTTCAATTGAATACTCAAATTATCGAATACTCAATAGTCGTTAATAGTTTTCCTTTTGGATTTATTTTAAGCTTAGACTAGTATGTTCGCAAAAATAAAAGTAAATGCCGTCTTCATTGACTAATATTAAAATAACAAATGCTTATAATTATTACAAGTGAATGCGTGTTCAATGAGTAGGTCTTACAATATGCTTAAAAATATGATAATTAAATTTTGTCTTCAATGACTAGTAATAAAAAAAAAGAATGAATGAAATTGAGCATGTGAATTATAAAAAAAGTAAATATATGTAACTTATTCTGATTTGTTAATATGCTTGTAATAAAAGTATAAAAATAGTAAACTGTCAACAGATGTTGGTCCCAATTTATTCCGCATTTCAGTAATGACATTGCCCGCTATTGAAAATACTCTTTCAGCACTACTTGCAGGTATTGAAAGAAACTTCAATGCCACCTTTGACAGAAGAGGGTAACGATTTTCATTTACTCTCCACCACTGCAATACATCGAAATCGTGACTTAAAATAACCCTTTCTCTATAATATTGTTATATTTCTTCCATTGGAGATTCTCTAGAGTTGTTATTAAATGGTGCAGCAACTAATGTTGGAAAAAAAATTCTGGTGCTCACTGCCCTGCTCATGCATAAAAGTTGAAGACACTCGAAATCTATCGTTGCTGTTCGTACAGTTGCTTTGAGTGCACTATGCCGTTCACTTATCTGCGCAAAATTTTTTGGTGTCTGGTGAAATAGAATCGACGCTTACTGTTTGAGTGAGTGACGAAATGCAAAAACACGAAACACGGAAAGCGATTTGTGCGTTGTGTGTTATTCTTTTCTTACTGTTTGTGAGTGCGACAAAAATTGACACCCTTGACGTTCTCTGGTATGTATGTTATAAGACGTTTGTTTATAACGGAACTTAACGAAATTTCAGTGAATTACGCGTCGAGTGGCATAAAATACACGTCGGTGTTTGAACAGATTAGATGCAAATTTGGTACATTCCAAATTAGCATACTTGGTACTATTATAAGTTTACGTATAAATATTATTTTTAGGTATTCAAATTGTACCGTATTATATCGAAACATTGATAAATCACTATTTTTAAAATAGATGATTTTTTTCGATAAAAATATTTATCAATAATATTTTTATTGTTTTAAATATTTGTAGTATTTTTTTGCCTAATATTTTTTAGTGCATAAAATACAAGTCTGTGTTTGTACTACAGGTCTGCATGAATGCATTCGTTTCCAACACCATAGTACTGTACAGTAGTAAACTGTTCTTAAAACAAATGTACTCATTCTTTACTGTGCAGTATATTGAAGTAGCTAGAAGAACAGTACAACATTTTTACTGTACTCACTTAGAGTGAATGACAGTAATAGTTGTACACTTCGTAAGTGAGTACAATATTTGTCTCTTTTTTAAAAGTTGTACACCATACACAATTATAAGTACAGTGAATGTGTGCTGTCATTTATCTGTACAGATGAGTTTAATATTTTGCACAAAGTGGACATGGGTGAAATTTTCGCCGATTATGTACAACCCATTCAGAATAATAATATCCAATCTATTATAAGCAATGAAATACGAACATATGAAAATGTAAATATTCCATATAGTGCTGATGATGATGTTCTGAGTTGGTGGACAAACAACAAACAACAATTTCCCCTACTTTTTAAGGTTGCTTGTAAATTATTAGCCGTTCCAGCAAGCAGTGTAGCATCCGGGAGAGCCTTCTCGGTTGCTAAAAACATAATTAAATTATAAACGCTGTAAAATTGCAACCACAGATGATATGGTGAATAAGATAATATTCTTGCAAGTTTTGTATAATCAATCATTTTTTGAAATAAATATGTAATAATGAAAACTATATTGGCTATCTTTTCTTGCATATGCCATTCTGCTTTTTGTATGCCTCCTGCTTTCATTAAGTTTTGCTTATACGTATAATAAGCAAATAATAATAACTCACTGTACAGTGAGTAAACTGCACACCAGTATAGTGTGCATTAAAATAACTGGGCACCAATTTTAGTGTACTCATAAACTGCTGTACAACATGAGAGTGAGTGAGAACACTAGCTGTCGATACTGACAATTTGTACAACATTCACTCACATCCATTTAAAACTGTGCAGTAAAAAGGTGTACACTTTTTTAGAACGAATGATTCAATTGCCTTTTTGGATGCATTCATGCAGATGTCTAGTTTGTACAGACTACATGCACTGTGATAGTTTTTTTCAAAAAAAGACATGACCAAACTCAACGGTTTCCCCCTATTTCGGGTCTGAGGAAACTCCATTTTAGAAGCTTGGATTGTTCATAAAACTTGTAGCTTTAAAGATTCCAAGTAACTTTGCTGAAGCAAGTTTACCAAAAAACAAGGGGCTCCGCCCTGCTCGCTTCGCTCGCCTACCCCCGGCTCGCTTCGCTCGCGATACAGTCGACCATACTCGACTGTCGGAGACCCCGTACTTGGTATGAAAAAAGCAAAGACTGGTGAAAATTAATTTATATTTTAGTAAGATTGTCATATCCATAGCATTTGATACTTCTCAACATCATGCTTTAACTGACTCAAAGTGCTTTTGGTACAGCGTCCATTCTGTGGCAATAGTGGTGGCCAGCTTTTTTGAATCGGGATTAACTTTAATTAGTGTCAATGTGTTGGGCGTATTGCGGCTTAGCAAGTAGCATCTATGCTTTACTAAATTGGAAGTGCTTTCAGTATATATTAACACGCTTCTACACAATTTGCAAGCCACAAACATATCAATTATACTTCCATTATTGTCTATTATATTGAAAAATATTTCCCACACATTACTTCACTCTTTCTTCTCTTTTAAAGAATATTCCCCACAAAGCAGCTTGTTATTTATTATGTTAGGCGATGCGTCGACTGCAGTTAGCTAAGAAAATTTGATTTTTGATTAAATTATGGTTTTGTTTAAAGATTTACACGGACAACAAACCTTAATTCACAGATTCACAATTCACAACAATTAACAAATCCACATTGTTAGTAACTAAGTAATCACATTGGACGAAAAATCATAAGCAATTTGTTAATTTTCATAAACATTAATTACTTACAATTTCTCCAATAAAATTTTTCCGAACTCATTTTGACAATAGCTTTAACGAAATCTCTGCTTATTATAATTGCGCGGTTTTTGTATTCAGAGAACTCTATTGTATTTGAGAATCTGTGCTTCGTTCATTTCGTTCATTCAACGTTTCACTCGATTCCGTTCAATTGAATACTCAAATTATCGAATACTCAATAGTCGTTAATAGTTTATCCTTTTGGATTTATTTTAAGCTTAGACTAGTATGTTCGCAAAAATAAAAGTAAATGCCGTCTTCATTGACTAATATTAAAATAACAAATGCTTATAATTATTACAAGTGAATGCGTGTTCAATGAGTAGGTCTTACCAATATGCTTAAAAATATGATAATTAAATTTTGTCTTCAATGACCTAGTAATAAAAAAAAAGAATGAATGAAATTGAGCATGTAGAATTATAAAAAAAGTAAATATATGTAACTGGCCATCCATTGTTAGAGCATTGCGTCAGCTGAGGATCTCCGAGTACATTGTAAACCTGACATGCAGCCACTTCAGGAACCGAGTTTTGCCGTTCGACACTTCCAGTGGAAGAATGCAGCACAGGATCACGGGTGGCGTCCCCCAAGGATCAGTGTTGGGCCCAACACTGTGGAACGTCATTTATGATGCTGCGCTTCGGTTGCCCATGCCACACCCATCATCGGCTTCGCGGATGATATAACGATCGTCACAGTGGCAAAGGAGCTAAGAGACGTTGAGACCAGCACAAACAGGGCAATTGTTCAGGTCATATATTGGCTGGAGAGCAATTCCCTGTTGCTTGCTGCCCACAAAACGGAAACTGTGCTCATAAGTAGTAGGAAGGCTATCGAAGTTGCTGATTGCACTATAGCTTCGAAACCTGCTATTAAATATCTTGGAGTGCAGCTTGACCATCGGATGACCTTCAAGTAGCATCTGGAGTATACGGCAAAGAATGCGGCAAAGGCGACGACAGCGCTAACTGGCATAATGGCGAACATCGGAGGCCCACGACAGAGAAGCCGATTTCTCATTGCTAATGTTGTACGCTCGATTATTCTATATGCAGCACCAGTATGGGGTCCGGCAATGACAGTCACGGCGTACAGCAGAGCCTGTAAAGCAGCATACCGCACTTGTGCTCTGAGAGTACTCAGCGCCTTTCGCACGGTCTCCGACGGCGCAGCCCTGGTGCTAGCTGGGATGGTTCCACTAGAGCTACTAGCCGAAAAGGCCAGGTGCAATGGAAACCCATTTTCCAAAATAGATGTCACGATGGCGAGATGGCAGGAGAGATGGAGAGCTACTACCATGGGTGTTTTAAATTATATCTATATAAATTTAGACACGAGACGGACCCGTTTTGCACACACTGTGCAAGGGCCATTGAAGATGCAGAGCAGAGGTCTGCATGAATGCATTCATTTCCAACACCATAGTACTGTACAGTAGTAAACTGTTCTTAAAACAAATGTACTCATTCTTTACTGTGCAGTATATTCAAGTAGCTAGAAGAACAGTACAACATTTTTACTGTACTCACTTAGAGTGAATGACAGTAATATTTGTACACTTCGTAAGTGAGTACAATATTTGTCTCTTTTTTAAAAGTTGTACACCATACACAATTATAAGTACAGTGAATGTGTGCTGTCATTTATCTGTACAGATGAGTTTAATATTTTGCACAAAGTGGACATGGGTGAAATTTTCGCCGATTATGTACAACCCATTCAGAATAATAATATCCAATCTATTATAAGCAATGAAATACGAACATATGAAAATGTAAATATTCCATATAGTGCTGACGATGATGTTCTGAGTTGGTGGACAAACAACAATTTCCCCTACTTTTTAAGGTTGCTTGTAAATTATTATCCGTTCCAGCAAGCAGTGCAGCATTCGGGAGAGCCTTCTCGGTTGCTAAAAACATAATTAAATTATAAACGCTGTAAAATTGCAACCACAGATGATATGGTGAATAAAATAATATTCTTGCAAGTTTTGTATAATCAATCATTTTTTGAAATAAATATGTAATAATGAAAACTATATTGGCTATCTTTTCTTGCATATGACATTCTGATTTTTGTATGCCTCCTGCTTTCATTAAGTTTTGCTTATACGTATAATAAGCAAATAATAATAACTCACTGTACAGTGAGTAAACTGCACACCAGTATAGTGTGCAGTAAAATAACTGGGCACCAATTTTAGTGTATTCATAAACTGCTGTACAACATGAGAGTGAGTGAGAACACTAGCTGTCGATACTGACAATTTGTACAACATTCACTCACATCCATTTAAAACTGTGCATTAAAAAGGTGTACACTTTTTTAGAATGAATGATTCAATTGCCTTTTTGGATGCATTCATGCAGATGTCTAGTGGATACGTCTCTTTAGCTGCTTTTCTGTGTAACTGTCAATTTTCAGACTATTTGCCTTGCACAGCAGGATCAACAGTCTGAAATTGTCGTCACAGGCTCATTAAGCCTTGCGCATTAGTTTCGTCTTTCAACGGAAACGACTTCGAGTTACGAGATGGCATAAATGCCCTTCAATAAAAGAAAGACCTTCAACTGAAGTGACTGTGAAAAGCTCGTGTTTGTTTTAAGCATTTTACAGTGGAAACTGTATAAATCAATTTATCATATAAATGGTGAGAAATCGTATAGGCTATTTCCACTACAGCACATTTGGCTCATTCGGCGCCATTTTCATCATCCCAGGCTGAATGTTCAGTTCGTTCCCATACAAAATCCAAATGATCATCCAAAAAAAATGTAGTCATTTATTGCCATTCGCCCTGGTTGAATTCAGTATTTTTCTATCGAAAGCCCGAAGTTTACCGATGATTTCGTGAAAAACTATGCAAACTATGCATGTTGTGTCCGAAAAAAATGTAAACATAAAATTTGCGCCAAATATATTTTCAAAAGGAATATTAAAATGCTTTATTTTCTGATGAACAAGCAAAGGAGAGCAGTCATTCAGCGGAGCAGGACCATGAGGCCATTCTTATGGAGCTAATTCATTAATATTAATTAGAATCAAGCATTTATTTTATACTTTATTATAGTTGCACAGACACTGAAAAGATAATTTATTTCGGGCGAATAGCAAATCTAGTTACCCGTTTCACATTTGGTTGTGGAAATCCAAAAATCAGGCACATTTAAATGTGAGTGAATGAGGCAAATGTTAGTGCTCGTGGAAATAGCCTATTATGTTATGAATACTTAAAAATGTTGGTAAAGCAACAATTAATAGGCTATTTCCACGACAGCACATTTGGCTCATTCGACGCCATTTTCATCATTCAGGCCGAATGTTCAGTTCACTCCCATACAAAATCCGAATGATCATCCAAATTAACGAAGTAAAAGTCTAGTGACGAAAGCCACTTCATGCCACAAAATTTCTGATATACAATTTTGTGACGAACAATATTTAATTTAAAATATAAATTATTAAAAAAAAAAATTTGGCATTCGGGACAATGCGCAAAAAGGTAACAATTATTTATATCTAAAAATAACTTTTATGCGCAGTGCCGAATGCCAAACTTTTTTAATAATTTATATTTTAAATTAAATATTGTTCGTCACAAAATTGTATATCAGAAATTTTGTGGCATGAAGTGGCTTTCGTCACTAGACTTTTACTTCGCTAAGAAGTTTTTTTTTAAAATATCAGAAGTTTTTGAGATTTCATATGCTTACATTGTTACTTTCTTTTAAAATTATTAATAAATGAAAATCAGCTGCAGGATGATCCAATTTAATTCAATTAAACAAATTAAATCACTCATTGTTGGAATACGAACTGTCTGGAAGCACTGGTTTTATCTGCATTGAAATCATAACTGTCTGGCAACACTGGACCTGCAACGCAAGACCTATCAGCCAAAGCTGCCTGCTACAATACTTTATTGCTGCTGCCACCTTTCAACTCTAAGTAAAATGTATATATTCAGTAAATAGGTGATAATTTCCAAACCACACGGTAAAAGACATGAATCTTACATCAGAGACGCGAAATTTTACGTATTACAACATACTGAAATTTAATAAAAATCGTTGGCGCCGTTTTCGAATAAATCGCCAAAGTGTAGACCAATAAACCTTTTTTCACCTGTAGCATTTCACCTGAGCACTTTGCTAGAAAACATTCAAGGCACGTCTAAAAGCTCCCAAAAAACCAAAACCTTTCCATCGATATATAGAACATATCTGTAGCTTCTGTGGTTTGGATATTATGAGCCTCACAGATTGTATGTTTGCGACTGTCTCTTACATTCTGACCAAATTTGGTCGAAATCGGTCAACTATATCATATAGCTGTCATAGGAAAGATCGGTCGAAAATCAGGTGTTAGTATGACAAACTTTTTTGTTTCTTAAGATATCTTAACCAAACTTACAGATTAGATGTTTGGTTCTGACCAAATTTGGTCAAAGTCGGATTAATATCTCATATAGCGGATGAAATTAACCTTTAGTACGGAAAACTTATTTGATTCTTAAGATATCTTAACCAAACTTACAGATTAGATGTTTGGGACTGTCTTTTACATTCTGACCAAATATGGTCAAGGGCGGATTACTATATCATAAGCTGCCATAGCAATAATCGGATGAAATTAACCTTTAGTATGGAAAACTTTTTTGTTTCTTAAGATATCTTAACTAAACTAACAGATTAGATGTTTGGGACTGTCTCTCACATTCTGATCAAATATGGTCAAAGTCGGATTACTATATCAAACAGCTGCTGAGATTTTCATACCAAAGGTTAGTTTCATATGATATAGTAATCCGACTTTGACCAAATTTGGTTAGAATGTAAGAGACAGACCCAAACATCTCATCTGTAAGTTTGGCTAAGATATCTTAAGAAACAAAAAACTTTTACATACTAAAGGTTAATTTCATCCGATTATTGCTATGGCAGCTATATGATATAGTAATCCGACTTTGACCAAATTTGGTCAGAATGTAAGAGACAGTCCCAAACATCTAATCTGTTAGTTTAGTTAAGATATCTTAAGAAACAAAAAAGTTTTCCATACTAAAGGTTAATTTCATCCGATTATTGCTATGGCAGCTTATGATATAGTAATCCGCCCTTGACCATATTTGGTCAGAATGTAAAAGACAGTCCCAAACATCTAATCTGTAAGTTTGGTTAAGATATCTTAAGAATCAAATAAGTTTTTCATACAAAACAATTCCATGACCTTTTGACCTCGGGTAAACACACTTCCAGGTGGAATTTTACAAAACGCCGTCTTATTGCACGATGAAACTGTCTCAGCTATGTTGTGTGAAAATTTCAGCTCTTTACCTTTAGCCGTTTGGCCTACATGTTGATGTGTCAGTCAGTCAGTCAGTCAGTCAGTGAGGACAAAGAGTTTTATATGTATAACTAGGGGGATCCGCCCCTGCTCGCTTCGCTGGCGGAAATGAAATTTAGTTAATAATATTAATTAAGTTTTGTCAAGTAACCTTTAGTATGAGTTTGGTTAGATTTCTTAAGAAAGAAAAACAATTTTCATACTAATCGATAATTTGCATTATATTGTTCCTATGGCAGCTATATGATAAAGTAATCCGACTTTTACCAAATTTGGTCAGAATGATGAATGACAGTCCCAAACATATAATCTGTAAGTTTGGTTAAGATATCTTAATTTATATAATATAAGATATCTAAATAAGATAATATAAGATATCTAAATCAAACTCACAGATTGTATGTTTGCGACTGTTTCTTACATTCTGACCAAATTTGGTCGAAATCGGTCAACTATATCATATAGCTGTCATAGGAAAGATCGATCGAAAATCAGGTGTTAGTATGAAAAACTTTTTTGTTTCTTAAGATATCTAACCAAACTTACTTTGGGACGGTCTCTTACATTCTGACAAAATTTGGTCGAAGTCGGATTACTATATCATATGAAACTAACCTTTAGAGAAAACTCAGCAGCTGTATGATATAGTAATCCGACTTTGACCATATTTGGTCAGAATGTAAGAGACAGTCCCAAGCATCTATTCTGAAAGTTTGGTTAAGATATCTTAAGAAACAAAAAAGTTTTCAATACTAAGGGTTAATTTGATCCGATTATTGCTGTGGCAGCTATATGATATAGTAATCCGACTTTGACCAAATTTGGTCAGGATGTTAGAGACAGTCCCAAACATCTAATCTGTAAGTTTGGTTAAGATATCTTAACAAACAAAAAAGATTTTCATACAAAGCAATTCCATGACCTTTTGACCTCGGGTAAACACACTTCCAGGTGGAATTTTACAAAACGCCGTCTTATTGCACGATGAAATTGTCTCAGCTATGTTGTGTGAAAATTTCAGCTCTTTACCTTTAGCCGTTTGGCCTACACGTTGATGTGTCAGTGAGGACAAAGAGTTTTATATATATAGATAATCACATTAACCTTTAGTATGAAAACTTTTTGTTTCTTAAGATATCTGAATCCAACTCACAGATTGTATGTTTGCGACTGTCTCTTACACTCTGACCAAATTTGGTCGAAATCGGTCAACTATATCATATAGCTGTCATAGGAAAGATCGGTCGAAATCAGATTATTCATATGGCAGCTATATGATATAGTAATCCGACTTTGACCAAATTTGGTCAGGATGTAAGAGACAGTCCCAAACATATAATCTGTAAGTTTGGTTAAGGTATCTTAACAAACAAAAAAGTTTTCCTTACTAAAGGTTAATTTCATCCGATTATTGCTATGGCAGCTATATGATATAGTAATCCGACTTTGACCAAATTTGGTCAGGATGTTAGAGACAGTCCCAAACATCTAATCTGTAAGTTTGGTTAAGATATCTGAAGAAACAAAAAAGTTTTCCATACTAAAGGTTAATTTCATCCGATTATTCATATGGCAGCTATATGATATAGTAATCCGACTTTGACCAAATTTGGTCAGGATGTAAGAGACAGTCCCAAACATATAATCTGTAAGTTTGGTTAAGGTATCTTAACAAACAAAAAAGTTTTCCTTACTAAAGGTTAATTTCATCCGATTATTGCTATGGCAGCTATATGATATAGTAATCCGACTTTGACCAAATTTGGTCAGGATGTTAGAGACAGTCCCAAACATCTAATCTGTAAGTTTGGTTAAGATATCTTAACAAACTAAAAAGATTTTCATACAAAGCAATTCCATGACCTTTTGACCTCGGGTAAACACACTTCCAGGTGGAATTTTACAAAACGCCGTCTTATTGCACGATGAAATTGTCTCAGCTATGTTGTGTGAAAATTTCAGCTCTTTACATTTAGCCGTTTGGCCTACACGTTGATGTGTCAGTGAGGACAAAGAGTTTTATATATATAGATGTCAGTGAGGACAAAGAGTTTTATATATAGAGATATATAATATATAGATTATTGTTGCACAGACACTGAAAAGCTGATTTATTTCGGGCGAATGGCAAATCTATTTACCCGTTTCACATTTGGTCGTGGAAATGAATGAAGCAAATGTTAGTGCTCGTGGAAATAGCATATAAAACATCATTAAATTTAATGTTTTTTCAACAATCGTTTTAATTTAATATTTCACATGCTAGCGCAACGAGAATTCCCTTATAAATTATTTCAGCTGTTACATTCACTTTTAAAATTAACATTTCCGAAAAACTTTATTTATTTTATTAACTTTTATAATCAAAAGCTGAAATAAGAATCACAACAGGCATGAAGATGCTGTTCGTCAAAGATTAGATGTGCTTGCAGTGTTCTGTATTAAATTTTCGACTAATTGTTCCAATTCCGGCTATATGATATAGTTTTCCGATTTAAACCAACTTCGGTCAAGATATATAAGACCAGCCCCGATACATATGCTGTCAGTTTAGATAAGATTTATTAAAAAACAAAGAAGTATTTCATATATTGAGCCCATTAAAAATGGGCAAAAAACTGAATAATGGTTTCGTTGAAATGTATGTAACAAGCAGAAGGAGGCGTGGCAGACCCCAAAAAGTATATATATTCTTGGTCAGTATCAACAGCCGAGTCTATTTAGCCATGTCCGTCTGTTTGAACGCGTCGATCTCAGAGACTATAAGAGCTAGAGACTTCAAGCTTGGTATGTAGGTTCCTGTATACCTTACGCATATCAAGTTTGTTTCTATTTTTGGACCGGACCACTGTATCATATAGCTGCCATAGGAATGATCGCTCGAAAATTAAGTTTTAATATAAAAACTTTTTTGTTTTCTGAGATATCTTAACCAATTTGACAGAATATGCATTTAAGTTGGTTCTAAACAATCTTGACCGAAAATAGTTCGAGTCAGACCACTATATCATATAGCTGCAATATGAACGATCGATCAAAAATTGAGTTTTAGTATAAAAAAAACTTTTCTGTTTATTAAGATACCTCAACCAATTGGACAGAATATGCATATATGTTGATCTTATATAACCTGACCAAAAATGGTTCAAATCGGACCACTATATCTTATAACTGTCATTGGAACAATCAGTCAAAAATTTAATTTAGCGATCTTCCAGGGCA
Source organism: Drosophila kuntzei (assembly GCA_035042165.1). Classification (NCBI taxonomy): domain Eukaryota; kingdom Metazoa; phylum Arthropoda; class Insecta; order Diptera; family Drosophilidae; genus Drosophila; species Drosophila kuntzei. Next base: position 77,736 of record JAWNLU010001721.1, read on the forward strand.
TCAAGTCTTTGGCGTGCCGAACAGCATCTCAGTGGTGGGCTCAGGGTATCCGACAGTCGAGTGTAGCCGAACTTCTCCGCGAGCGAAGCGAGCCGAGGGTAGGTGAGCGATGCGAGCAGGGGTGGTGCTCCCCTGTTTTTAATTCCGGGGAGTGTATATAATAGTATAGTATATTAATTAAACGTCAGATGAATTTCAAACCTGAAAAGTGTAGTCCATATATTTTTATTATTGTTTGTTGACGTTCTGAGATAAGCTGAATATTTGCATAATTTTTGATCATCAAATGCTGTATTGGAATTTTGGTTTTCATTCAAGTACAAATGATCAATATTTGTTAATAAAATTTGACTCAGCTTATTAATCTGAAAAAAAATGATTATAAAATAATTCTGAAAACTATAACCTTTGCATATTTAATACTGTACACAGACTATATCAATTGAATCTGTTTATATTAAAAGGGAGCTCCCATGAATTTTGTGAATTAGCTTGATTAAACAGCAATATCCAAACAAAGTCTGAAATGATTTATTGGGTCATTTGCTCAAAGATGTTTAAATCTTACCCCAAGTAAAGTTCCCTGTTTCTGTAAGATAGATCGTTTTTTGCGCCGTATTTCTTCAGTTCCATCATTTGTGTCAATCGCTTCTGTTGCTTCCATAGGTAGCATCATCAAATTATTACTCTCATCTTTACTCTGTTAAATCAAAAAACAAAAAAAATCGGTTAAACACATATAGTTTAAGGGTATAAAATCAAAACGAATATCGCTGTCAGTATCAGTTTCGATTAAGGTCGTCGTCATTTAGTGGCGAAAGCGTATATTTAACTCTTAAAATTTCTGATATCATTTTTGTGTCATTCATGTAAGTTCGGTATTTATCAACAGCCGAGCCGATGAAGCCATGTCCGTCTGCCTGTCCGTCTGTTTGAACGCGTTGATATTAGAGACTATAAGAGCTAGAGTCTTCAAACTTGATATGTAGGTTTCTGGATACCGTACGCAGATCAAGTTTGTTTTTATTTTTGGATCGGACCACTATATCATATAGCTGCCATTGGTACACGATCAGTTGAAAATCAAGTTTAAATGTGAAAAAGAGAGATATCTCCAATAATCTGACAGAATATGCATCTGTATTGGTCCTCTAAGACCAAAATATTATCGGAGCTGACAGAGCTTGAAAGCATGAATTACAGATCTGTAAAGAAAATATAAGGGAAAGGGTTTTCCTGCCCCAAAATTTCTGATATCCCATTTTGGGACGAACGATAATAAATTGAATATATAAATTATTATAAACAAAATTTTGGCATTTGGCACATTGCGCAAAGAGATCTCGATTCTGTATACTTAAAAATAATTTTAATGCGTAGTGCCGAATGGCAAAATTTAAATGTTTGCAGCTACTGGGGCCGTTGCAGCCTTTTGGTTAAATATTATAATATTATAATATAAAAATGTTATCAAAAATACGCGTTGAATGGTGCCTCGATCATTCCAATCCGACATTTTGTTTAAAAGATATATTAATTTGAAATTTTTAATGTCCTCAAAATGAAATGAAAGTTCAGTTTGTATGTTTGTCTGTCTTTCTGTCAGTTTGTTTGTATCAAAGCATTAAAAAAGCTTAGATCTGATGATGAGGAACTACCTAGTTTAGCCGGAAATAGCTAAAACGCGATAAATTTGAAACACCCATAGTTTCTAATCCAAAAAAGCTACAGATGTGTTCTATATGTCGTTAGAAATATTTTGTGAGGGCATTTGTGGGATTAATAGAAAATGGCCCTAACGAATTTTTATTAAATTTCAATATGTTGTAATACGTATAATTTCAGGACATTGCGCAAAAAGATCACGATTCTTTATACCTAAAAATAACTTTAACGCGCAGCCAAACTTTTTTTTAGAATAATTCAAAATTAAATTTGGAACCGTTCGTCACAAAATTGGATATCTGAAATTTTGCAGCTTGGAAAGGCCTTCGCCAATAGACTTATACTTTGTAAAGAAGTTTTTTTTTGGATTTATTTATTTACAAGCAGCAGCGCTGTTAATTGATAAAAGGTTTTAGTATATATAGTAAACTATTTATAGTTAATTACCATTGTGATGCACATAAGAACCTGTAATATGAACATTCCAAAGGATAAAAATGCCAGGGTTGTCAGAGCGATGTCTGTGATATCCTTAAGGCTTATTTCTTTAATTTGCTTTGTGGGCTGTGATACAGCACTAGAGTGTTCTGGTTGTGTGTGTTCGTCATAGCCTATAATAACATAATAATTAGCGATACATGGATTATTTTATTTTCATATCTTACCAGTTTTGCTAATTTGTTCAGTATTTTCACCAATATATGCATTATTTAATGACAAGCGGGGCATCAGAGTAAATGTTTGCTGATACGGCTTAACAAAATATAAACAAGTTAATAACCTGACTTATATTTGAATTACTTATTTTGTATGGTTGTTACTTAAATATAATTAAAGTGCTGGGAAAACTAAAAATTGAAAGCATTGCAATTGAACATGTAGAAAGATTTTTATCTCTTAGGTTTTCTTTTAATAAAATTCTTTCATTAAACGGCCATAACAAAAAACTGTATGCAGGACCTACATTCACACCTCCTACCAGTGAATATTAAGCACCTTATTGCCAAGACCTACTGCATCCCGATATTTTCTATGGGTTTGAAATCGTTTAAGACACAGACTACATCAGTAAGCACAGACTCAATTTAGCATTAAACAACATACTTCCAAAAAAAATTCTTAGCGAAGTAAAAGTCTAGTGAAAAAACCCTCTTCATGCCACAAAATTTCTGATATACAATTTTGTGACGAACAATATTAAATTAAATTAATATATAAATTATTTTAAAAAAAAGTTTGGCATTCGGCACTGCGCATAAAAGTTATTTTTAGATATAAATAATTGTTACCTTTTTGCGCATTGTGCCGAATGCCAAACTTTTTTTTTAATAATTTATATATTAATTTAATTTAATATTGTTCGTCACAAAATTGTATATCAGAAATTTTTTGGCATGAAGAGGGTTTCGTCACTAGACTTTTATTGGACTTTTATCTTTGGAACCAGTTGTCGGATTTGGACGATTAAGGTATCATTCGAAGCGTATTTTTGATCAGAATAATAAAAACAAAACTAATTTTACTGAAAACCTCCAGCGGCCCCATCCGCTGCAATCATTTAAAATCTTGCACCACCCACTTACACCCCCTATCTCATGAACCATTTGAGATATCAAAGTCTTAGTATGCATTTTTCTAAGTTAAGACTATACCTTTCGATCGGTATATAACTCGATCTGCTCGGACATTCGTAGCAAATCTTCCATTCTTCCTGTACAATATTGTTAGTCACTTTTGCACACTACGTGGTGCTTTCGTCACTAACGCGGACTGCCGTCCGCAGTGATAATTCTTTATACGTGCTGCCCTACGACCCAAAGACAATTAGAATCGCACCCATATTTGAAGCCTAACTTTTTATGCACATTTAAAATCACATCTAAAAATGAACTCTAAAAACAAATAATAAGTAAAATGGTATTAATAAAAATTTATATTTATAAAACTAACTATAATTAAATTCAAATCAGGGTATCAAACCGATACGAATATCGGTTATGTTTCGGTTGTTTGTATTTTGGTTTTCGATTATCGATTACGAAAAATCGGTTTCTTGCATGTTTCGGTTTCGAAATACCGGTATTATTTCGGTTTAAAAAAAGTTAATATGTCAAAAAAAATTCTTTGATTTAAAATAAGACTTAATTAACAAGTTCAAAATATAATTTTAAAATCTATTTAATAAGGATAATTTAAATTTAAAATTAATATTAATTTTAGAAACGATGATTACACCTTAACAACATAATTGAATTTAATGCTTGATTGACCGAAATTAATCGTTATTCATGAATCGGTTATTTCGGTTTGAATAATTTCTGTTTCGGTATAATAATAAAGTTTTGTTTTAGTTAGGGTTTCAGTTACGGTTACCAATTTCAATCGTTTAATTCCGGTTAAAGGTTACGGTTTCGATTACGATAAGGTCAACTGTTTCACTATTTCACATTATGTTGTGACTAGTGCCATAATTGTAAGATGCTAAATGTGTAGCACTAGGATGCTAAATATGTAAATAATAATACAAGTGGTTAGTGATAGCAAAAACTAATGGCTTGAATAATATACGTATAATAAGTTATGCAGAGTATTCTATTCCAAACCCATGCAAAATGTATCATAATTAATATAAGGCGTGACAGAACCAATACAGAATATACAATAGACAATATGTAGACAATTCACAAAAGAATACCAATACAAAATATATACAGTCTTGCACAAAGGAATAGGCAATTTGATTACACTGTGCAAGTCGAAAAAAAGACATGACCAAACTCAACGGTTTCCCCTATTTCGGGTCCTAGGAATCCAACTGCATCATTACTTTTATGAGTTATAACGACGGTTTCATACAAAATTTTTTTTAAGCTTAAGGAAATGGTATTGTTTTATTTGGTAAACTCGCTTCAGCAAAGTTACTTGGAATCTTTATAGCTATAAGTTCTATGAAGAAGCCAAGCTTCTAAAATGGAGTTTTGGAGCTCTGAGATCAATGTGTCGATAAATAGAGTACACTGAAAAAAAGACCAACTTCTAAAATCAAAAACATTCATCTTAAATATTTTGTTCTTAAAATAAGAACATTTTAAGACCAAATTAATAAAACTAAGTATATTAATCTAAAAGCTCGCAGTTCTTAAAATAAGACTTTAAAATCTTAAATTGATGAGAAAATATAAATATGTCATATTTAATATGAAGACAATAATGACACCGTGGCGCTCTGGTTAGAGTCGCCGCTTCAGTTTGGTAACACAAGTCGAGGGATCGAAACCCGCTCTAACCAAGGAAAAAACATATAATCGGAATATTTATAAACAAGAATTAATATAAAAAAATATAAATATAAAAAATAAAAAAATAAGTTTAAAGTTTATTTTATTTAATTTATTTTTGGTTTGAGAATTTAAGACTGTTTGGTCTTAAATTAAGAACTTTTTCTTATTTGAAATCTTCTTAAAATCAGGATGCGTTTTCTAAATTTAAGAATTTTATGTTCTCGACGCATTTTTTAGACCAAAATTCTTAGTTCTGAGACCAAAATCTTGATTTTAGAACATTTTTTTTATCAGTGTACTTACAACTTTAAAACATTTTAAGTAACTTTGCTAAAGCAAGTTTACAAAAAAAAACACAATGCCATGAAAGTTAGAGAACAAACAATTTCCTTAATCTTAAAAAAAAATTTTATCTGAAACCATCGTTGTAACTCAAAAAAAAAGTAATGATGCAGTTTAATTCCTGGGAAACCGTTGAGTTTGGTCACGTAATTTTTTTTTTTTGAAAAAAAACTATCAGTGTAATTGATCAAAATAATATATTTTTTATAATTGATAGATATTTTCAAATCTAATCCAATTATTAACCTTGTTAAACATAGTGTTTACCAAGCCTCTTTCAATACGTTACAATAACTTCTTGTCAAAATGATAATACCGTATGCAAGGGACTAAAAATACCCTGATAATACCTACATTGAAATGGTTGGGTTCATGGCGTGAGCTATCGTATGCGTAACCTGTTATGTCGCCGTCATCACATTCACTTTCTTCCATATAAGTTACCAATGTTGATCTCGCAATTGGGTTTGTTTTTCTTCTTTGAATTAGATTTTTATTGCCTTCTAATTCCATACCGGCTTCATTCAATTGATGTCGAATATCGTCTAGAGTTGTGGTTCTGCAAAATTAAAATGTTTATCTTTATATTAATACGCTAAGAAAAGCCCATTAAAAATGAAACAGCTTTGTACAAATGGGAGCCATTTCCGATCTCGACAATTTCAAAGACTATAAGACTAGACTCTAAAAATTCTGATGTGCGTGGTTGTAAAAAAAAGTCTTGCGGTATTTCCGCAAGCTTGTCTTTGCAAGCGCGTAGTTCTAGTTGTATTCGTCGCATCGGTTCACGCTAGAGCTTTTTGGAAAGATCTTTTCACGCGCTAATTTATTTTATTGTTGTTTGTTTATTTTATTCTAATTTTGATTTATTGTTGTTTGTTTTTTAGTCGTTCGTGAGTTATAGCGTCGCAAACATGGAGCAAAATAAAGAGAAAATACGGCATATTTTACAGTACTACTAAGATAAAGGCAAAAATGCATCTCATGCTGCCAATAAAATTTGTGCAGTTTATGGACCCGATACAGTTTCCATTTCCACCGCACAACGATGGTTTCAACGTTTTCGTTCTGGTGCAGAGGTGATCGAAGATGCGCCACGGTCCGGAAGGCCTGTCGTCGAAAATTGCGATAAAATCGCTGAATTGATCGAAAGAGACCGGCATAGTAGCAGCCGTAGCATCGGCCAAGAGCTGGGCATGAGTCATCAAACCGTTATAAACCATTTGAAGAAGCTTGGATTCAAAAAGAAGCTCGATGTATGTGTGCCACACGACTTGACGCAAAAAAACATTTTTGCCCGTATGGATGCATGCGAATCGCTTCTGAATCGTAACAAAATCGACCCGTTTTTGAAGCGGATGGTGACTGGCGATGAAAAGTGGGTCACAACGTGAAGCGCAAACGGTCGTGGTCGAAAAGCGGTGAAGCTGCCCAGACGGTGGCCAAGCCTGGATTGACGGCCAGGAAGGTTCTTCTGTGTGTTTGGTGGGATTGGCAGGGAATCATCCACTATGAGCTGCTCCCCTATGGCCAAACGCTCAATTCGGACCTGTACTGCCAACAACTGGACCGCTTGAATGCAGCACTCATGCAGAAGAGGCCATCTTTGATCAACAGAGGCCGAATTGTCTTCCATCAGGACAACGCCAGGCCACACACATCTTTGGTGACGCGCCAGAAGCTCCGGGAGCTCGGATGGGAGGTTCTTTTGCATCCACCGTATAGTCCGGATCTCGCACCAAGTGATTACCACCTATTTCTGTCCATGGCGAACGAGCTTGGTAGTCGGAAGTTGGCCACAAGAGAGTCCTGTGAAAATTGGCTCTCCGAGTTTTTTGACAATAGGGAAGCGAGCTTCTATAAGAGGGGCATTATGAAGTTGGCATCTCGTTAGGAACTCGTCATCGAACAAAACGGCGCATATTTGACTTAAATCGCATTATTATAACCAATTTTATGAACAATTGAAAATTCAATAAAAATACCGCAAGACTTTTTTGACCTTATAGAATAGTGAAACAAATTTGAACAATCTGCGCCATTTCGTTTGTATTTGGCAGCCATTGAAAATATACAACTCGTGAAATTTAACAATAAGAAAAATCCATAATTTACTTAGGCTACATTTATGCCACTATTTCTTATTCCCAAAACAGCGATGGCTGGCGATTATAAATTTGGGTCAAATGAAGAAGAAGACATTAAGAAACCCAATTATTGGATAAGGTGTACAAAAATTGGACATCCGGTGGACAGAAACTGTTGAAAATTAAAACGCCTTTTTGCCGAAAAAAATATATTTTATTCAACAAGTCGCAAAAGAAGATAACACAGAAGTCAAATCGTGCAGAGCTTGCGGCTTGTTTGTTCGTGTGTATACAAATTTGTACATGTGTATGTGCTTTTAAGTGTATTCATCTGTGTGGGAATACATGTAAGAGTATCTAGGAGTCTGATTGTCGGGTATACTCTCTCAATCAGAGCTTTATAACGTTTTTTTTATTGAAAGCTTATACAAATATATCGACCAGTTTTTGCAAAATGATCGTAAGCGACATATTTTAAGAAACTGACCTTTTGATGCAATATTGTTCTAAAATCTTTAAATAATTATAAAAAATGCTAAAATTTAAAAAAAAAATTAATTCCATTGATTTTTAACATTTTTTTAATTTCTAACATTTTTTTTTTTAACTTTTTAACACTTTTTAAAATTTTTAAAAAAACATTTTAAAGTTTTTATTAATAGTTTTATTAATGGATAAAACTGTTATGTTTCTAATGAAAAACCCTATAAATAAAATATACAGAAATGGAGATCTTTAAATTTTCAGACATAGTATTTGCGGATACACTAAAATCGGTTGCCATAAATTCATTTCAAATGCTAACAAAAATATTATTTACTAGGGGGATCCGCCCCTGCTCGCTTCGCTCGCGGAAATAAATTTAGTTAATGTTAATTAAGTTTAGTCAAAGTAAACTTTTGCATGAGTTTGGTTGAGATTTCTTAAGAAAGAAAAACAATTTTCATACTAATCGATAATTTGCATTATATTGTTCCTATGGCAGCTATATGATATACTAAACCGACTTTGACCAAATTTGGTCAGAATAATACAGACAGTCCCAAACATACATATAAACTGTAAGTTTGGTTAAGATATCTTAATTTATATAATGTGATGCACATTAACCTTAAGTAGGAAAAACTTTCTTGTTTTTAAAAAACTTTTTTGTTTTTCATACTAAAACTTGTTTTTTGACCGATCGTTCCTATGACAGCTATATGATATAGTGGACCGATTTGAACTAAATTTGGACATAATGTATAAGACCAACTTGAATGCATATTCTGTCAAATTGGTTGAGAAACCTTGAAAAACAAAAAAGTTTTTCGTATCAAAGCTTGATTTTCTAATTAGTACCATATAGTAAATAGTAAAATGTTTATATTCAGTTAACCGGTCATATCTTCCAAACCTTGTGGCTGAGAGACATGTGTCATATATCAAAAGTTGCGAAATTTTACGTATTACAACATATTGAAATTTAATAATCGTAAGAGCCGTTTTCGAGAAAACCGCCAAAAAGTAAGCCAAAAAACCTATTTTCATCTGTAGCACTTTAAAAAAAAATATGCAAGGCACGTCTAAAAGCCCTCTAATATACCTTTCTAACGACATATAGAACACATCTGTAGCTTTTATGGATTGGAAGCTATGGGTGTTTCAAATTTATCGCGTTTTAGCTATTTCCCGCTAAACTAGCTATTTCCCGCTAAAGTCGTAGAACAAAAATTTCTATATTTTTGATAAGAAAAAATTCCTCATCACCAAATTAAAGATTTTTTAGCGCTTTGATACAAACAAACTGACAAACTGATTTTTCATTTCATTTCAAAAAGGTCATTAAAAATTTCAAATTAATATATCTTTTGAACCAAATGTCGGATTGGAATGATCGAGGTATCATTCGACGCGTATTTTTAATAAGAATATTTTTAATAAAAATTATAAAATTTAACCAAAAGGCTCCAACGGCCCCACTAGCTGCAATAATAAAAATTTTGCCTCTCCCACTTATCTCATGAAGCAGGTGAGTTACCAAAAGTCTTAGTATGCCCTTTTGTTAGTTACCCTCACACCTTTCGATCGGTATATAACTCGACCTAATCGGACAGTCGTAGCTAATTTTCCATTCTTCGTGTATATATTGCTAGTCGCCTTTTGCACACTACGTGTTGCTTTCGTCACTAGCGCGGACTGCCGTCCGCAGTGATTATATAAAACAATCTTAAAATATATAATTTTGTTGAAATGGGATATTAATGTAATGCAGTCGACTTAAGTGACTTCGAAAATATGTTTGATAAAAGAAGTATCTGACATTAAAAGATCTTCAAAATAAATAAATAAATAAATTCTCTTCAAATCTTAAAAATCTCTAGAGATTTGTAAAAAAAAAATATTTGGCCCCCCTCTTCGCTTAAAGATACCTATGCCCTTGGGATTTGGATTGTTCCTATGGCAGCTACATGATATAGTAATCCGATTTCGACCATGATGTCAGGCTGTAAGAGACAGGCCCAAATATACAATATGCAAATTATGTTGGGATATTTTACGAAATAAAAAAGTTTTTTATACTAAAGGTTAATTTGAATCCAATTGTTTCTATGGCAGATACATGATATAGTTATCCGAATTTGGTCAGGATGTTAGAAACAGACCCAAATAAAAAAGTTTTTAACACTAAAGGTTAATTTGCATCCGATTGTAACTATGGCAGCTATATAAGAGACATATAATCAGTGAGTTTCGTTTGGATATCTTAAGAAACAAAAAAATTTTGTTAAGATGTCTTAAGAAATAGAAAAGTTTTCCATACAAAGCAGTTTCATGCCCTCTGACCTTAATTTGACCCACTTGCAGGCGGATTTTTGCAAAACGCTGTCTTATTGCACGATAAAATTGTCTAATTTATGTTGAGTGAAAAGATTTTACCTTTAGCCGTTTGCCTACACGTTGATATGTCAGTCAGGCAGTGAGTCAGTCAGGACAAAAGTTTTATATATATACACTCACCCACAATTAAAGGCAATGGCTTTATAGCTGTTTCTGAGAAAGCTTGTGAAGTCAAATAAATTTTGTGCGTACTAATTTGAAGTGCTGAGTCTATTTATGACCAAAAAATAACAAAAAATCGTTGACTTTTCTTCGAAATTCAAAATGGGAAAGGGAACAACACTTTCATCAGAAGAAATTTCAAAGGTGCTTGCTTACAAGGATACTGGAATGTCCAATCGAAAAATTGCACTGAAATTAAACCGTTCAGCCTCAGCAGTAGACAATGTGATCAATCTTAAGGAAAACTACAACAAAAATTGGTCAAAGAACAACAACCTTAAAATTTCTCCAAGGGCTAAAACCGCAATTATTCGCTCCGGCTTAAAGGAAAACGCAACAGCTTCAAAAATTAAAACAAATCTGCAACTGCCAATAACTACACGTCGAGTGCAGCAAATTTTATCGAGCAGTAACCGACTAAAGTGGAAGAAAATGAAGTCGAAGCCAGCTCTTACTTAAGTCCACAAATTGGCCAGGCTGGATTTTGCAAAAAAACATATGGCATGGACAGAAGAGTGGAAGAAAGTGATTTTTTCGGATGAAAAAAAATTTAATCTTGATGGACCAGATGGATTTAATTATTATTGGCATGACTTAAAAGGATCTGAACGCTTTTCAACAAAGAGAAACTGTGGAGGTGGCTCGTTGATGTATTGGGCTGGATTCAGTTTCTACAATAGGACGCCTATTTGCAAGATTACTGGAAAAATGAAATCAGAAGGTTATACCAACTTGCTGGATGAAGTCCTTGTAAGCTTTTTGGAGCAGCAGCCGGACCAAGAAACCATTTTCCAACAGGATAATGCCCCGATACATGTATCGCGATCCAGTCGTCAATGGTTTCAAGCAAGGGAAATTGAACTTTTGGAGTGGCCAGCACGTTCCCCAGACTTGAATCCTACCGAAAACATGAGGGGAAATCTAGCTAGACGTGTTTACGCCGGTGGAAGAAAATTTCAGACGTTAGAGGAGTTACGGACTACTGTCACCAAAGAATGGACTGAAATTCCCCAATCAGAGTTTCAGAAGGTTGTGGAATCCATGCCAAATAGAATTTTCGAAGTGATTTCCAAAGCAGGGGGTTGGACTCATTATTAATTAGTAATAAAACTATCAAAACCACCCAATTATGATTTTTAAAATGATTTATGAAACGCTGCCTTTAATTGAATTTCGCAGTGCACATCTAAGTTTTTTGAAAAAAAATTTCTCAAAATCTCGATAATTTTTTTTTAATAATATGAAGTACATTGTTAAACAACTATTAAAGAATTGAATAGTAAAAAATTAGAACAAAATTTTTTCGTTCATTTTTAATATGAAATACGTACGAAAAACGAGGTGCCTTTAATTAAATTTCGGGGAGTGTAGATATTAATTTCAATCATAAGGTTGAGAATTTATACTTAACTGAATTAAAAATTTCAAAAGTTAAATACAATGATTTAAAAGTACATACATACATAGTACATACTATTAAGTAGCAAGCTAATTAAAAAAAATTTTTTAATTTGCATAAAAGTGAATGTTTTCCCAAGAAAATAATTTTTTTTTAATTTTCCTTTTACTAATAAATAAAGTGGCTTAAACACATGTTCAATTTAATTTTAACAAGTTTTTTTCTATTCAATTTTTAAATATTAAAAAAAACGTTTTTTGAAAACTTGGTTATAAAAGGATTAAAATGAATATATTCGGGAAAAGATTTGGAATGATATGGCTCTTGGCATACAAAAACAAAAAGGCAGCGGCAATAGCAATGATGCACTGAAAAAAAGACCAACTTCTAAAATCAAGAATATTCATCTTAAATATTTTGTTCTTAAATTAAGACCATTTTAAGACCAAATTAATAAAACTAAGAATATTAATCTAAATATTTGCAGTTCTTAAAATAAGACTTAAAAATCTTAAATTGATGAGAAAATATAAATATGTCATATTTAATATGAAGACAATAATGGCACAGTGGCGCTCTGGTTAGAGTCGCCGCTTCAGTGTGGTAATAAGTCGAGGGATCGAAAACCGCTTTATCCAAGGAAAAAACATATAATCGGAATATTTATAAAAAAAATAAATCCAAAAAAAGTATAAATATCGAAAAAAAAAATAAAATAAGTTAAGCCTTATTTTTTATTTTTGGTTTGAGAATTTAAGATTGTTTGGTCTTAAATTAAGAACTTATTCTTGTTTGAAATCTTTTTCTTAATTTAAGAATTTTATGTTCTCGACAGATTTTTTAGAAAAAAATTCTTAGTTCTAAAACAAAATCTTGATTTTAGAAAATTTTTTATCATATACGGTCTATAATCAAATTTAACGAAACCTTTATAACCAATTTTCACATTATATTAATAGAAATGTTGTGGAACTATTACTGCGGATGACAGTAGAAAGGTATTTTGAATAAATTGCTCAGCTAAAACTCTACAGACGGTTTTTGGTATATGACACATATCCTTCAGCTAAAAGCTTTGAAGATATTACCTGTTAACTGAATATATACATTTCACTATTTTTTGCAGTTTGAGATATCTCAATAAATCAGACAGAATATCAATTTCAATCGGCTTTATTCAACCTGACCAAGTTAGGTTCAAATGGGATCACTCTTTCATATATGCAAATTAAATTTAGTATGAGAAACTTTTTTGTTTACTAAGATATCCCAACGAAACTTGCAGATTGTATATTTGGGACTGTCTCTTACATCCTGACCAAATTTGGTCAATATGGGATTACTATATCATATAGCTGCCATAGTAACAATCCAAATCTATATATAAGTCTTGCGGTATTTTCGCAAGCTTGTCTTTGCAAGCGCGTAGTTCTAGTTGTACTCTTTTCACGCGCTAACACGTGTTTGATTTATTGTTGTTTGTTTTTAGTCGTTCGTGAGTTATAACGTCGCAAACATGGAGCAAAATAAAGAGAAAATACGGCATATTTTACAGTACTACTACGATAAAGGCAAAAATGC
>JAWNLU010001728.1:0-77522 GCA_035042165.1 Drosophila kuntzei
ATAATCTTTCGGACTACTTGGGATCTTGCTGGTAGAATAATAGAGTTATTACCAGAACTGTATGTTATTGGAACATAAATTGGAAAATTTAAATTATTTGGTTTGATTATATATTCGGCTGGCTTCTTCGGCAGTGGCTTAGGGCAATTTGGATTTGATTTAGTTATGTTTCTTATAACTTTTATTTTAGCTGAGTGAGTTTTGGTGATGGGTTTAATGTCTTCGAGACTTGCTTTTAAATAGTCAAGCTCTGACTGCAACTTCTGTGCAGTTGACCATGCGGGAGGCGGCGTTTTTGTAAATAATAGCCACTTAATGTGCGTTATTCTTTTATTTATTTATTTTTTAACGCCTCCGCGCTTGCCCATCACTTAACTCTACTCACTCAGACTTTTGTTTTGTTCCATTTAAAGTTGATCCAGTTCCATAAAGTTGCCATATAAGTTGGTTGCCATATAGTAGTTGCCGTTTAATGCCTTCCTTCTTTCCTCGTCTTATGTCGTCAGATTGTCCATGTGATAACTGTCACGGTCGCCATGTAAAGTTAGCTTTGGCTGGCGATGTTGAGCTAACTTTGGTTCCAGAAAGTAGTCGGGTTGTTTTGTTTGAGAAAGACGTCTGTCTTCTCTAAATGCTTTTATTCGAATGTTCTTAAGCTAATTACATATTGGTTCGTATAGCTAAGACTGCAAGCGCCGCTGCCAGAGACGCCGGCAGCGAAGCAGTCTGTGTAAGTGTATCTATATATGTATATGTGAGTAGCGGCGGTCACGTCGCTACTTAAGAGAGAGCATACCATGTTCACGTGGTGACAGAGCGATCGCACTTCAAATATGCTGACTCTTCACATTGAGCGCATAGCATGTGTGGTCAAATTACCAGCACTTGAAATATGCTTGGGTCTTTGTTTATGTTGTGACAAAGTGTCGCAATGTATCTGGAATATTATTTATGCATAACACTGAGTACAGTGTGCATTCGATAAGTGAACATACTACAAATTCCTTCAAGATATCCATTCCTATGAGTCCGTCGAAGTAAGTATGCAAGTTAAATATTTAGTAACAAGGGAAATTCCCTATTGTCTTTAAATTGTTCGAATAGCCTAATGTTAGTTTTTGTATATAGGGTGTGTACGTTAAGTACTGATTTAATTGAAACGGGGGTGTTTAGTTTGATGCGGTACGTCTGGTTTACTGAGTTGGGTTTGATGAAAGAGAAAGTTGAACCAGTGTCAATTAGGAATTTGAGTGGATGTCCGTGGTATAGTTCTATAAGAACGAATGGTAAAGACGAACCGTGTCTGTCTTTGTTTATGAACCATGTTTGCTCTTTGAGGCTTGTCTGCAAAAATTTGCCTGTTCGTCCATGTTGTGGAACGAAGCTTGTTTAAATAAAACGGGAAGTGCTCTGTGAGTTTCTGTCTTGTCTGTAATTTTGGTTTCCGTTCGAACGATCTGAACTGTTGCCTTTGTCTTCAATTCTTTTTCTTTGTTCTTGTCTGGGTCCGTAATTACCTGTATCGGAGCTACGTTTATTTTGTTGGAAGTATATCTGTCTTTTTTTCGCTGCCTATTCGTAAGCCTCTTTGTTGCCCCTAATGGGCCTTTCATGCCGCTTAGGAATGTGTTTAAACAAATTTTAGCGAAAAGTTCGTTCTTGGTTCTAATCAACAGTAGTTCCGATTCTTTAGTTCCTGTTAATTTAAACAATGCTATTGTAATATTATGTAGCACTTGTAACGTTATGTTGATTGACAAGACCGTATTTATTGAGTGCAAACTTAAGATTTTTATTTCAGAAAATATAAATGACTTAGGCTAAGACATAAGTTGTATATGGCTCTGTCGCAGCAGAGCGTTCTTGAGAGAGAGTGTGTAGCTTGTGTATGCCTGTATTAGTGAGCATATATGTGTTGCTCATGGAATGCGCTCTGGACGGAGCGTGGGATATGCAACGTAAGCATAAACGGTCAGCTAGAGGGCTTGTGAACCGCGCTGCGTAATATGATCCGGAGCCAATGTATTCAAGTGGCTCTGGACTGTTTATTGTATAATTATTATTGTATGCAACAAAGTGCTACATAATGTATTTTGAATACACTATTTTGATTTCGGAAACTTTTTCATAGAAGTCTTTTAGAGGTAATTGTCTTTGCGTTAGCCCGTGGAGTTCGTACATTAGAGTTGGTTCGTCTCTTTTGTCCAAGCAATGTAAAATAAGGCTACCTCCTGATGCTTGCTTTTCCTTCTGATTGACCGTAACAAAAATTGTCCGTATGGCGTTTGGTCGGTACTTCTAATGAATAAGAGGATCTCTTCAACGTTGTTTATGAATTCGCTTAGTGTTTTGGGGTTTCCGTCATAGTGCGGGAGAAAGCTGATCGCGTTCGGAATTCTTAATGACGAGAAAACGTCCATTGGATTAGGATTATTAGCTGCTTGGCGAAGCTGAATCTGAAGGCATCGAAAATGAACTGGTTGAGGCTCTAACTAAGTTCTGTTCTGCTTCGGTAGACTGTTCCCTAAGGTCCTCTAGACTAACGCTACCTCTGGTCTTGCTTCTGGTTGCTGGGATTAACTTCTTTGCTTTTTGAATATTATTCATCTAGTCTAGTCTAGTCTTGGTCTTGTTATACCCGTTACTTAAAAATTAAGTAAAAGGGTATATTGTATTCGTGCAAATGTGCGTAACAGGCAGAAGGAGGCGTGGCAGACCCTATAAAGTATATATATTCTTGACCAGCATCAACAGCCGAGTCGATATAGCCATGTCCGTCCGTCCGTCTGTCCGTCTGTCCGTCCGTGTGAGCGCCTAGATCTCAGAGACTATAAGGGGTAGAGCAACCAAATTTGGTACACAGACTTCTATAAACCCCACGCAGATCAAGTTTGTTTTAAATTTTCGATCGGACCACTATATCATATAGCTGCCATACGAACGATCGGTCGTAAATCAAGTTTTAGTATGAAAAACTCTTTTGTTTTCTGGGATATCTCAACCAATTCGACAGGATATGTATTTAAGTTGGTTTTACACATCCTGACCAAAATTGATTCAAATTGGTCGACTATATCATATAGCTGCCATATGAACGATCGGTCCAAAATCAAGTTGTAGTATGAAAAACTTTTTTGTTTTCCGAGATTTCTCAACCAAACTGACAGAATATGCATTATAGTTAATTTTATATATCCCGACCGAAATTGGTTCAAATCGGTCCACTTTATCATATAGCTGCCATAGAACCGATTTGTCGAATTTCAAGTTTTAGTATAAAAAACTTTTTGTTTTCCGAGATATCGCGACCAAACTGACAGAATATGCATTATAGTTCGTCCTATACACCTTAACCAAAATTGCTTTAAATCGGTCCACTATATCATATAGCTGCCATACGAACGATCCGTCGATAATCAAGTTTTAGCATGAAAAACTTTTTTGTTTTCGGAAATATCGCGACCAAACTGACAGAATATGCATTATAGTTCGTCCTTTACACCCTAACCAAAATTGGTTAAGATCGGTCCTCTATATCATATAGCTGCAATTGAACCGATTTGTCGAATATCAAATTTTAGTATGAACAACTTTTTTGTTTATTACGATATCTTAACCGATTTTACAGAATATGCATATAAGTTGGTTTTATAAATCCTGACCAAAATTGGTTAAGATCGGTTTACTATATCATATGTCTGCCATAGAAAGAATTGGTCGATAATTAAGGATTAGGGTGAAAATTATTGTTGTTTCTGGAGATTTGTCAATCTGGAGAGTTTCTGGAGTTTCTGTCAATCACTCGCTGATTATGAATTTTATTCTGTCTTATACGTCCTGAATGAATTTGGTCTTAATAGGTTCACTATATCATATAGTGGTCATTGTAACAATCAGGGCGGATGCCCTTTTCTATATTTTAGGAATATTCAATATAAAATAAATGTTTTGTCGAATATTTTTTCGGGTAGTTATTACATTAAAGTACTTTTAAGGGGTTAACTTTGTTTTCAGTTATCATTATAAACTTAGAGTTTTTATATCTTTAGAATCTAAAATTCGGAAAATACTTTATATATATTCAAAGAAGTAACGAGTATCCTACAGTCGGGAGCTCGACTGTAGCCTTTCCGACTAGTTTTTTTTGTGTATTTGTGTATATCCGTGTAATTAAAGTGTGTAAATATACTTATGAACAATGTACAGGGTGACCAGAAATAACGGAGACAAACATTTTTAGTCATAATTTCATTAAACGAAGGAAATTAAGCAAAACAACAATTAATAACGACTACATGGAGTACTGGTAATAACATTCTCAGCCGGTTTCGAAATGCCCTCCTCCAGCGGCTATGCACAGGTCCAAACGTGATAAAAAATTTTTTGGCTATGGGCCCCAGGTCTTCGGGCGACAATCGGTCCCACTCCAAGCGCAGCGATTGCTTCAGCGCCTTCAAACTTTTGCGAGGCTTAGCACAGGCTCTGGCCTCCAAAATCGACCACACGCTATAGTCCATCGGGTTGAGATCTGGCGAGTAGGGCGGTCATTCAGCAGTTGAAATGAAATCAGGAAAATGGGTCTTGCACCAGTCTTGAGTCATTTTCGCCTTGTGGGCTGGCGCGGAGTCCTGTTGAAAAGTCCAGTCCGCATCGCTGAAGTGCTGCTGGGTCCATGGAAGTACCATGGCATTGAGAATGTCACGACGGTAGACTTCTTGGTTGATTTTAACCCCTTGATCCACGAAAACCAGTGGAGTCTTGCCGCTGGCGCAAATTCCGCCCCAGACCATGACGGACTTCGGATTTTGGCGATGTTCGACGATGGCCGACGTGCGGGAGCCTCTGCGGACCAGGTCCTGTCGTTTTGGTGGTTGTGGGCCTGCTCGACGGTAAACCGCTTCCCATCCGTGAAAAGAATGTGCTCCCATCGCTGACCTGCGGCCCGTCGCTTGAGTTGGCGGCATGTTTGCAGTCGTACGCGCTTGTTTTCGTCCGCGAGGAGCTGAACTTTTTAGAGCTTGTACAGTTTGAGTCCAAGATTCTTCTTCGCCATTTGCCGGTCTCACAGGCGATTTTCCTCATGAAGACTCTGTGATTTCGCTTTACCCGCTTTCGAATGATCTGACGATTGACAGAAGTGTTGACGGTGCTCTTTCTTCCTCTTCCTGGACGATCGCCTTCATGGCCAAGCTCATTAAAGCGGCGTTCTCTTTTTTTTCTGGTCACCCAGTATATGTATGTGGGTGTGTGTATATTATATATATGTGTGAGTTTAGCTTATGTTCTTATTTACTATTTATGTTGTTTGTTGGTTCTAGAGTGTGGAGTGTGTAGTAGACTTGCTAGCGTCTGAAATTAAAAGTTGTGCATGAGTGTATGTGTTTTTGAATATATGTATGTGTGTTTGTATATACTGTTTACTGTAGTCGATCTCTAAGCTGCGCCCTGCAGGTGTCCCTTCAAATTAGTGCGCACTGCAGCTAAGGTGAAATGAAACATAAAGAATCGGTAAGTATTGTGCTTCTTTTTTTTGCCAAATAATTTCTATAGTGCGCACTGCAGTTCTCTCTTCATGTTAACTTGCCCTGCATTAAACACGAAGTGTACATATTAGAATTAACAGGCATTTTTTCATGTAGTTGTTGTAATTAATTTATTAATTAAAGTTTTATTTATTCAAATTTTTTATTAGCCGAAAATTTTTATACTGCGCCCTGCATTTAGCACGACATGAAACCTTTTAGACTTGATTGGCTTTTTCATGTAGTTGTTGTAATTAATTTATTAGTTAAAATTTATATTTTATTTATTTACTTTCTTTATTAGCTGAAAAATATTCTATACTGCGCACTGCAGTTGTCTCTTCGGGTAAATGCGCCCTGCATTTAGCACGAAATGCAACGTATTAGAATTGATAGGCGTTTTCATGTAGTTATTGTAATTAATTCCTTCAGTAAGAATCTTTAATCTATTTTATTTAAAACTTTATTAGCAGTTCGCTGTGTTGTTATTCGTTTTGAATATTCGTTTTGCATGTTCGTTTTGCATGTTTGATTAGAACTGTGACGTGATACCAAGGTTTGAACAGACTTGTTCGCGTTGGTCACGACACTGTCTGTATGTCGGACACATTACACAGCCAACCCAAGGTTCGAACGGATTTGTTAGTTCGCGTTGGCCGTTGCGACTGTGTTGAGTTGGAACTTGCACTAGAACTTTTAGTTATTTGTTTGTGGGTGTTTGATGTGGTTCTTGTGGCACTTGAACTTCATTGTTTTACTTATGTATGTGTTTTTTGTTTTATATGTGTATGACTTGAATTGTGATAAATTATTCGTTATTATATAATATTATTACACATTTTAATTTTTATGTTTTATCTGTATTTTATTTTGTTCTGATATGTTTTGTGTTGTATGTTTGCACCACTAACTGTCTCAGTTCACTTTCCATGCCCTTTATACATTTTGTCACATTCACCTTTTATTTGATTATCATTTTTATTCTTTTCTTTTTCTTAATGCTTAACTTACAAAAGTAAGAATAATCCTTGCTGAAGGATTTAGGGGTCCTCGGTTCGAAGATTCGGCTGCGCCAGTTATAGTTGTAGATCCTTAGTGAAGTAAGAAAGCCTTGTGTGTTTTAAGTTTTTGAACAATAAATTATCTTTATTATAATATAGACTTTTGTCTTTTACAATCAAAAAGGGACTGAATGGCTAACTGAGTATGTATAAGCTATATAGATCGAAATCCGTAAGTCGTTGTAGATTCCGGGAATTCTGGTGGGCGTTGAACTGCAGTGTCAGCGGTTTCGTAATAGCTGTTGGTCGTTGACATCTGAGTACATTGTGTATATGTAGCCTACTCAGCATTTAGACAGGATGTCCAACTGTGTCAATACATCTCTAGTGGAGTCGTTGCGGTTTGGGAGGAGGCGAGTAGGTAACTCGCGCGGTATTACCGCATCATCAAAAAAAAGGGTGTATTGGTTTCGTTGGAATGTATGTAACAGGTTTGGCAGACCCCATAAAGTATATATATTCTTGATCAGTATCAATTGCCGAGTCGATTTTGCCATGTCCGTCTGTCTGTTCACTTGTTTGTTAATAAATAAAGACACTTTTTGAATAAATTACCATCGATTTGGTAAATTCGTGCCAAAGTAGTCAACATTTCGCTTATAGTACAGGACGTAAAAACCTACGCAGTTTGAGGGCTCAGAAAATGGCAACATGTTGCGCAGCAGCATGTTGCATGAAGCATGTAGCACAGCAGCATGTTGCATAGAAGCATGTAGCACAGCAGCATGTTGCATAGAAGCATGTAGCACAGCAGCATGTTGCATAGAAGCATGTAGCACAGCAGAATGTGGAGAGTTTGGCGCACACGAAACGGCGTCAACATTGAGCCGACCAGTTGGCAACGAATCGTTCACCCTATCGGTAACAAGGCAAAGAAAAGTGTGCCAATAAACGGTGAAGTTTGCATCAGTCGTACCGTTGCTGGCGTGTCGTGGGCGTCGTCGCCAAATATTCAGAGTTCGTGACCGCATTCATTGATGTAAAGGTGTCTTTGCTTGCATTCCATTTCTAACCATTTGCGCACGCGACTAAACTCGGAGTTTACAAACCTGTGAATTTTTTTCGGTGTAATATTAACGGTCAACGCGACTTAGATCCAGGAACGGAACCGATATCGAATTAAACGTCGATATCGATAAGCTATGAGCATGTACCGAGCCAGCACTGAGGATGTCACAGCGACAGCAACAGGCAAAGGGGTCATTTACAAATCGTTGCTCGATTACTACAGCAACGCCAGCAGTGCCGCCAGTCATATCGTCTCGTTGACGCTTTCGTCACTCAACGAGCCTCTGACTCTGGGAGTTACTGGCTCCGGGCTTGGGAATGGCACCAGCAACGTCAATATCACCACTGATTTTAAGGACAATGCACTTGACACCAAAAACTTGTATGTGATCACTGAAAGCGGGGAAACGGAGATGAGCAGTAGCAGAAGCAGCGATGGCGGCGGTGGTGGCAATGGGAGCACTGCAGCCGACATGCCCGTTTGGCTGATACCTAGTTACAGTGGAATCCTCCTGTTTGCAGTGCTTGGCAATCTGTTGGTCATCTCAACACTGATGCAGAATCGTCGCATGCGCACAATTACCAACCTGTTTCTCCTCAACTTGGCTATATCGGATATACTGCTGGGTGTGCTCTGTATGCCCGTAACTCTCGTCGGCACGCTTCTGCGCAATTTCATTTTCGGCGAGTTCCTCTGCAAGCTCATCCAGTTTTCGCAGGGTAGGTTTGGGGAGTGTCAAAAATATTCTGGCCTTGGTTATTTTTATAAATGTTATAAGTAGTAGTTATATTTTATTGAGCAGTGTTAAGCGGTCATGAATGATATATGTACTTATCTGCTGCAACATATAAACATTTAATTTTAATGTGCTTATCCACATCTTGGCATTGAACTAGTAGAAAAACCTACAATCGAGCGTGCACGATCATGTGTACCATAACTAAAGACTGCACCTTTAAAATTGGTCTTGTAAGGAGTTATTTTCAATTGTCGGGGATGTAAGTGGGTGTGCCAAAATTTTAAGCATACTTAATCTGCTTACATAACATTGAAGTACTGACACTAAATTTGATTGCTCTTGCTCTTAAGATATTTGAAGTTCAGTAGGTCATACAAACGGACAAACGAAGGTCATACAAACGGACAAAAATGGATACATATATCGAATCGGCTGTTGATGTCGATGATTTTCTCAGTTACACACGTTTACAGCACTGAACTGTCTGGAATACGGTTGAATAGAATTTGAAGAGGTTTATTTCGGATAATACTCAGAAGGCTCAGTATATCGTCGTTAATCGTGCATTGAATATTGATATATTGCTTGTTTATGTCATGTAAATAGTGTTGTTGAACATTCAGTTCTTTGATGGTTGCGGTGATTGTTAGGTTTTTACCATACTGTTCGTTAATTTCATAGTGCTAACTGTTGGCGTGGTGAAACTTCCAATGATCTCTTTGATATTAAATGCTTGATGTGATTAAGACTACTATATTTTGTAAATATGTAATTATACATTTAAATGTGCGGTGTGCTTAATGTCTTATAAAAAGAGCTTCACGAAGAAAAGTCTAGTGATTAAAGACTTTTCATGCTCCAAAATTTCTTATTTCTTTTTAAATTTGATGTAGAAATTAAATATCCGACCCCTGCTCGCTCCACTCGCCTGATTCACCATATGGAATGGAATTATTGTTGTAACGAACAAAGATTGATCCAGGCTTTTTGGTTCGGGTTCATTAAATTTTTGTTTATAAACGCTCTGGCCGGTTGAACCGTCAAAACCATAAATTACTGTTAGCTTCAATTTGTTTGTATCGATAAATTGTTCAATTCCTGGCTTTTGATATAACAGTTTCCGAGATGCAGTATGGTCAATTAAGTTTTGCAGAGGCACTTCGGCAACAGTTTCTGAGACGCTTACATTTATAGGACGGCACTTTTCCTTAGCCTCCTTCACCTTATCGTAACTCGAATATATATTGGAATTCTTTTCGATATTCTTTGAGCGTATGTTAATATATTTTTTAATTCTTGGACGTTGATGTACTAAACGAGCAGTACATTCAAGTGGCCCAACGATACCAAGCGAGGGCTTGTTAACGCGAGGGCTTGTTAACATAACCCACCTCCCGCCCAACCGACCGAGGGGCGCACCGCATAACGTACGGTAACGGAGATCGCGTACAAATATAAATAAAACACAAAAACACGAAGCCATATAGAGATAAAAGAAAAAATACATAGTTTCGGATAGAGTTTATTAAGTTATAAAGTAGCGAGATGGCGAAGTAGTGAAAATTTAAGGGTAGGTAAAGAAGTAGAATTGTTAATAAGATGGGAAAAGTTATTATAAGTTGAGCATAAAATTCGAAATGGGTTGTGGGTAGCATAGTTAGTATTACAGATGTGCAGAGAAAGAGGAAGAAAGTTTCTAGTAGTTCTGATCGGAACAGCAAAACTAATCTGGCTAATCAATTCAGAAGAATCAATTTCGCCATTAATTAGTTTGTGTAAGAAAATTACACCAAGCATGATTCTACGATCAGAAAAAGTGGGAAGATTTATTTATAAAAGTCTACTACGATAAGAAGGAAGGCGAATGTTATTATTCCAGTTAAGACCCCTGAGGGCGAAGAGCAGAAATTGTTTTTGTACAGATTATATTCTGTCCTGATGAATCTTGTATTGGGGACACCATACACAAGACCCATATTCCAGGGCGCACCAAAGAAGTCTAAAGAGTTTTAGTAATATAGGGATCGTCAAATTCTTTCGACCAACGCTTTATGAAACCCAGGACACCAAATGCTCGATTTGAAATAGAAGAAATATGTTTGTCAAATTTAAGCTTAGGATCAAAAAGAACAGACGTAATTATTTCAAGCGGTGTACAATCGAGAACATAATTATTTAAAAAAGGCAATCTCCTACTAAAAGACATTACTTTACATTTACTGTAATTAAGATTTAATAAGTTTACTTTACACCAGGTTTGAAAAGTGTCAAGGTCAGTTTGCAGCCTGGTACCAAGAAGAGAGTCAGTAGCCGACATACAAAGTTTAACGTCATCTGCATACATCAGAACCCGAGAATGATTAATTATAGACGGCAGGTTATTAATAAAAAGCGTAAATAACAAAGGGCCAAGATGGCTTCCGTGTGGCACTCCAGAAAGGACTTCAACCGGTTTAGAAACTAGACCTTTAAAATATACTGTTTGGGTTCTTTGATATAAGTAGCTCGAAATCCAAAGAATTAAGTTATTTGGAAATCCAATATGTTGAAGTTTTTGCAATAAAAGGGAGTGGTTAACTGAATCAAATGCTTTACTAAAATCAGTGTAAATGACATCCGTTTGCATATTATTTTGAAATCCTTGTATAACAAGAGAAGTGAATTCCAATAAGTTAGTGGTAGTAGATCTATATTTCACAAACCCATGCTGGCAGGGTGAAACAATAGATCTACAAAGATATTGCAGTTGAGAAGTTATTAGTTTCTCAAAAGTTTTTGGAAAAGCAGACAACTTAGAAATACCTCTATAGTTACTAACATTTGACTTGTTTCCTTTTTTATGGAGAGGAATTATAAATGATTCATTCCAAATATTAGGAAAAGAACTTAACTCCACAGAAAGCTGAAATAAATTATACAAGGGTTTCAATAGACCATCAGCGCAGTACCTAAGCACACACCCAGGTACTCCATCTGGACCCGGAGAAAATACAGGTTTTACGTCCCTAAGATCACTTAATAGCGAGCTTTCAGTAATCAGAGGTCCAAAAATGCAATTAGATACACTTACACGATAAGGATACGAAGATCTCAATTGATCATTTTGAACGGTATATGTCGTTTGAAAAAAATCGGCAATGGCCTGATCTGAGTCAGCTGTCTTTTTTTCGAAAAACACGGAGGATGGAAGTGTTGAAGACTTATGCTTTGCATTCACAAAAGTATAAAACTTTTCGGATCAGTCCGAAACCGTAGTCCACAACTCCTAAGGTAATCCTTATAGCATTGGCTGTTAAGAATGGAGAAATTGGATCGAGCAATCAAATAACTTGATAAATCCAAGAAAGAGGAAAACGAATTTTCTATAATAAATGCTATGGCCTCATCAGGTGATAATGGTTCTATCAATAAAACCTGTTCCCTTAATTTTGAATTTTTAGAAGAATTTAATGTTGCATTTAGAATATGAAAAGTATCTGTATCATTTGTCTTCTTAGCAGACAAGCCGCCGCACGAATTAGGAGATAAGTTGATTTTTCTTTTGGAAGTTCGGAAACCATTTTTCTTTTTTTAAGTGAACTTCCTTCGTCATAAGATATATAAGGCCTCCCACCCTTATTGCCATTATTATCCTTTTTTGAATAAAATGTTATATTCGATGCAAGCCAGTTAACATTTTGTTCTTTAAACCGTCGAACATTTCTTTGGGCTTTATTCAGCCGTCTCTTGCATCAGCAAAAATTTCTTTGTTTTAATTTTTATGTCCATCGAAGCATTTTCTGGTAGAGAATTTTTAAATATTTTTGCGCAAACCCAGTCAAAAGTGGCGTTGATGTTGCGAAGCTTTTCGAACCAAACTTCCAGCAAATCGCCACGACGAATAGCAACCTTGCCCACACCTATTGGAATATATCGAAAAACCGCAATATTTCCGCTTATGATTTAAACTCTACATAAATATATACATAATAACGAATACTACCACATAAGCACTTTTTATAATCCACGTCGGTTTGTTTTGTTTGAGAAAGACGTCTGTCTTCTCTAAATGCTTTTAATCGAATGTTCTTAAGCTAATTACATATTGGTTCGTATAGCTAAGACTGCAAGCGCCGCTGCCAGAGACGCCGGCAGCGAAGCAGTCTGTGTAAGTGTATCTATATATGTATATGTGAGTAGCGGCGGTCACGTCGCTACTTAAGAGAGAGCATACCATGTTCACGTGGTGACAGAGCGATCGCACTTCAAATATGCTGACTCTTCACATTGAGCGCCCATAGCATGTGTGGTCAAATTACCAGCACTTGAAATATGCTTGGGTCTTTGTTTATGTTGTGACAAAGTGTCGCAATGTATCTGGAATATTATTTATGCATAACACTGAGTACAGTGTGCATTCGATAAGTGAACATACTACAATACCTTGATGATCATTTTCCATTTTAAACTATTTAAATTCTTCAACCGTTTAAAAATTGGAGACTGTCAAACAAATATGAAATTTTCAAATCGGACCACATGCAGACATGCACAAACAGCTGAGTTTGAAAGGCTGGTGTTAAACGAGGGTTGCATACTAAAATTTAAATTTAATGTTTTCGATGAGAAGGGACAATAACTTACTGGAAAAATATTATAACCACAAAAATATTATAAAATAGAATTTAGGATTGTTGCCACAAAACTGGCAATTCCGCCCAATGTGCACTGTATTCAAACTCTGG
This sequence comes from Drosophila kuntzei, assembly GCA_035042165.1. Classification (NCBI taxonomy): domain Eukaryota; kingdom Metazoa; phylum Arthropoda; class Insecta; order Diptera; family Drosophilidae; genus Drosophila; species Drosophila kuntzei. The sequence goes on from JAWNLU010001728.1 coordinate 13,056, forward strand.
ACCTCTTGCGTCTGAGTCTAACACACATCCTGTCTGCCATTATGCTAAAAGTCTTTTATATTATTTTTGATTTTTTACAACGCAGTAGGAAAACATAGAACACGATAAATAACAATATAATCATTATGCAAAATGTAGGCAAATTTTATTTTCTATATTAGCGAGTATGTTTTGATTTTCAAAACAATTTTAGAAAAGTAATACTATTTTTCCACGCACACACCGTAATTCGAACTCTGGACCTCTAGCAGCTAAGTCTAACACACATCCTCTCAGCCATTCGGCATTTAATACACCGATTGTCCAAACAATCAATTATAATACAAAAAAAAAATAAATGCGAACTTTGACCTCACATAAAACCCTCTTCCAATTCGAATTTCGCAAAACGCCGTCTTATCTTTCGATGAATATATCTTAGCAGGACAAAGAGTTTTATATGTATAGATAGAAGATAGATTGTGTTAGTCACAACTACAACTTCATTATATAATTTTAATCTAATAAGAAACACAATAAAATTAAAAAAATTAAATTTAATAATTACTTACATTTTATTGTATTATTGTCTTATTTTATTGTGAGAAGATGCTGTTGCTGTCTTCTCATGTGTGGGAACTCTTATGTTATTTTCTATTAGGCCTTCTATTTGTTTATTGTGTTTTGCTAACCGAACCTAGGTTTTGCTCTATGGTTTTAACCACCAAACCGAACCTATATCAAAATGGTGGTTTGCAGCTTGTGTATGGGACTCAGTGCAAAGTATGTACATTGTACAAGGATTCTGGTATGGTAACGATTTGACCGTGCAAGAATCCGAACTAGAACTATTTTCTGGCTCTACGCTACGACTGGAATAAGCAAAAGATTATCATGGCCGGTGAGTTGTGTAATTTGCTAAGTGTCTATTTTGTTTTTGACCATTGTTGCCAGCAACGTGTGCAAGGACGTATGCAGGGGGGGCAGGGGCAGGGGCCTTTCATTGCTTGATAGGTGTTGAGTATGAATTTCAACTGTGGAAGTATAATATATATATGAAAGACTAGTGGGCTCCGCCCTGCTCCGCTTCGTCGCCAACCCACGGCACGCTTCGCTCGCGGAAATGAAATTTAGTTAATAATGGTAATTAAGTTTAGTCGAAGTAAACTTTAGTATGAGTTTGGTTGAGATTTCTTAAGAAAGAAAAACCATTTTCATACTAATCGATATGTACATTATATTGTTCCTATGACAGCTATATGATATAGTAATTCGACTTTGACCGAATTCGGTCAGAATGTAGAGACGGTCCCAAACATCTAATCTGTAAGTTTGGTTAAGATATCTTAAGAAAAAAAAGAGCTTGTCATACTAAAGGTTAATATGCATCCGACTATCCATATGGCAGCTTTATGATATAGTAATCCGACTTTGACCGAATTTGGTCAGAATGTAAGAGACAGTCCCAAACATCTAATCTGTAATTTTGGCTTGGATATCTTCAGAAACTAAAAAGTTTTTCTTACTTAATGTTAATTTGCATCCGATTGTCCATATGACAGCTATATGATATAGTAAGCCGACTTTGACCAAATTTGGTCAGATGGATGTAAGAGACACTCCCAAACATATAATCTGTAAGTTTGGTTAAGATATCTTAAGAAACAAAAAAGTTTTTCATACTAAAGGTTAATGTGGCCTGACTCCAGCAACTTAAAATTCCTTGTCAGGAATTTTAGAATTATTTCGTGTGTTTGTGGAACATAACTAAAACAGTGTGACCAAGCACCTAATAATAAGAAAATGTTTACCTAAAACTGGCATATTTTTGACCATTCACCAAAAACGTACATGGTCACTCTGACAAATCAGCTGTGCTCTTTAATCAAATAGTGCAAATATAAAGCGAAAATAAAATAATTTAAAATGAGCTCTGATGATGAAGCTATTGTGTTGGTTGCGGTATATATTGTGGCAGAAGAAAAAGTATCGGTTATCTTCCAAAGGCATGGGCGTGCCTCGACTGCTTTATTAATGCAATTTTCTCCTCGCGTTGAAAATTCAAGTCTCTTTTTATACCCGTTACTTAAAAATTAAGTAAAAGGGTATATTGTATTCGTGCAAATGTGCGTAACAGGCAGAAGGAGGCGTGGCAGACCCTATAAAGTATATATATTCTTGATCAGCATCAACAGCCGAGTCGATATAGCCATGTCCGTCTGTCCGTCCGTCGTCGTCCGTCTGTCCGTCCGTGTGAGCGCCTAGATCTCAGAGACTATAAGGGACAGAGCAACCAAATTTGGTACACAGACTTCTATAAGCCCCACGCAGATCAAGTTTGTTTTAAATTTTCGATCGGACCACTATATCATATAGCTGCCATATGAACGATCGGTCGAAAATCAAGTTGTAGTATGAAAAACTTTTTTGTTTTCCGAGATATCTCAACCAAACTGACAGAATATGCATTATAGTTAATTTTATATATCCCGACCGAAATTGGTTCAAATCGGTCCACTTTATCATATAGCTGCCATAGAACCGATTTGTCGAATTTCAAGTTTTAGTATGAAAAACTTTTTTGTTTTCCGAAATATCGCGACCAAACTGACAGAAAATGCATTATAGTTCGTCCTTTACACCCTAACCAAAATTGGTTAAGATCGGTCTTCTATATCATATAGCTGCAATAGAACCAATTTGTCGAATATCAAGTTTTAGTATGAACAACTTTTTTGTTTATTACGATATCTTAACCGATTTTACAGAATATGCATATAAGTTGGTTTTATACATCCTGACCAAAATTGGTTAAGATCGGTTTGCTATATCATATATCTGCCATAGAAAGAATTGGTCGATAATTAAGGATTAGGGTGAAAATTATTGTTGTTTCTGGAGATTTGTCAATCTGGAGAGTTTCTGGAGTTTCTGTCAATCACTCGCTGATTATGAATTTTATTCTGTCTTATACGTCCTGAATGAATTTGGTCTTAATAGGTTCACTATATCATATAGTGGTCATTGTAACAATCAGGGCGGATGCCCTTTTCTATATTTTAGGAATATTCAATATAAAATAAATGTTTTGTCGAATATTTTTTCGGGTAGTTATTACATTAAAGTACTTTTATGGGGATTAACTTTGTTTTCAGTTATCATTATAAACTTAGAGTTTTTATATCTTTAGAATCTAAAATTAGGAAAATACTTTATATATATTCAAAGAAGTAACGGGTATCCTACAGTCGGGAGCTCGACTGTAGCCTTTCCGACTAGTTTTTGTTTTGCGCACAGCACTTTGACTCTCCATGTTTGACATTTGAATAAGTCCACCAGGAATAATTGCTTGATATATTTTCCTGATAGACTCATCAGCTGTTCTCTCAGTCCACACATGCTATCGATATGCCAAATATCGATATGAATTTGTGGATTTCGTTCGAGTTGCTGGATACACACCAAACGAAAACGAAAACTAAAAATTCCTGCCAAAGTTTTTTTTGTTTGAAGTTTGACAGAAATTTTAAGTTCCGGGCCTGCTGGAGAGAGGCCTTTAGGGCACAATATAATTTTATTCTATAATTTTGACAGTTGAAAGCAACAACTGATTTATTGATCACATAAAAAAACCTCTACACGAGGTAAAAGTCTAGTGACGAAAGCTTATTCTGATATCCAATTTTGTGACGAAATTTATTAAATTTAATATATGAATTATTCTAATATTAAAAAAAAATTGTTTGGCATTCGGCACTGCGCATTAAAGTAATTTTTAGGTATAAAGAATCGTGAACTTTTTTGCGCAATGTGTCGAATGCCAAACAATTTTTTTTTAATATTAGAATAATTCATATATTAAATGTAATAAATTTCGTCACAAAATTGGATATCAGAAATTTTGGGGCTAGAACAAGCTTTCGTCACTAGACTTTTACCTCGTGTAGAGGTTTTTTTATGTGTTATCAGAAAGTTTTGCAATTGCATATGCTTTTGACATTGAAACTTTCCAAAAGGTGTAGGTGTTTTTAGAAATATATCTCAGTACCATGACCAAGAGCCGATCCCATATAATTTGGCAATTATAAAACCAGAGCACATATTTTCGACCCCTGATCTTTGCTGAGTGCCGCCCGACATTGGTCAGGAACACTTTCGCGACATTTCCAGTTGGCACCCTCGAGGAGTGTTCAGTACTTACACTTGGTATTTGACCGATTATTCCTATGGCAGCTATATGATATAGTGGACCGATTTGAACTAAATTTGGACATAATGTATAAGACCAACTTAAATGCATACTCTGTCAAATTGGTTGAGATATCTTGAGAAATATAAAAGATTTTCGTACTGAAACTTTATTTTGGACCGATCGTTCATATGGCAGCTATATGATATAGTGGACCGATTTGAACTTAATGTGGTCTGGATGTATAGGACCAACTATAATGCATATTCTGTCAAATTGGTTGAGAAATCTTAATAAACAAAAAAGTTTTTCTTACTAAAACTTGATTTTTAACCGATCGTTCCTATGACAACCATATGATATAGTGGACCGATTTGAACTTAATTTGTTCTGGATGTATAGGACCAACTATAATGCATATTCTGTCAAATTGGTTGAGAAATCTTAATAAACAAAAAAGTTTTCCTTACTAAAACTTGATTTTTAACCGATCGTTCCTATGACAGCCATATGATATAGTGGACCGATTTGAACTAAATTTGGACATAATGTATAAGACCAACTTAAATGCATACTCTGTCAAATTGGTTGAGATATCTTGAGAAATATAAAAGATTTTCGTACTGAAACTTTATTTTGGACCGATCGTTCATATGGCAGCTATATGATATAGTGGACCGATTTGAACTTAATTTGGTCTGGATGTATAGGACCAACTATATTGCATATTCTGTCAAATTGGTTGAGAAATCTTAATAAACAAAAAAGTTTTTCATACAAAAACTTGATTTTTAACCGATCGTTCCTATGACAGCTATATGATATAGTGGTCCGATTTGAACTAAATTTGGACATAATGTCTAAGACCAACTTAGATGCATACTCCGTCAAATTGGTTGAGAATCCTTGAAAAACAAAAAAGTTTTTCGTACCAAAGCTTGATTTTCTAATTAGTACCATACAGTAAATAGTAAAATGTATATATTCAGGTAACCGGTAATATCTTCCAAACCTTGTGGCTTAAAGACATGTGTCTTATATCAAAAGTTGCGAAATTTTACGTATTACAACATATTGAAATTTAATAAAAATCGTTAGAGCCGTTTTCGAGAAAATCGCCAAAATGTAAGCCAAAAAACCTTTTTTCACCTGTAGCATTTCACCTGAATACTTTGCAAAAAAATATTCAAGGTACGTCTAAAAGCCCTCTAGTATACCTTTCTAACGACATATAGAACACATCTGTAGCTTTTTTGGTTTGGAAGCTATGGGTGTTTCAAATTTATCGCGTTTTAGCTAATTCCCGCTAAACTAGCTATTTCCCGCTAAAGTCGTAGAACAAAAGTTTCTAGATTTTTGATAAGAAACAATTCCTCATCAAAAAATTTAAGCTTTTTCAGCGCTTTGATCCAAGACAAACAGACAAACAAACAAACAGACAAACTCATTTTTCATCTCATTTTGAGAAGGCCCTTAAAAATTTCAAATTAATATATCTTTTGAACCAAATGTCGGATTGGAATGATCGAGGTATCATTCGACGCGTATTTTTAATAAGAATTTTTAAAAAATATAAAATTTAACCAAAAGGCTCCAACGGCCCCACTAGCTGCAATCATAAAAATTTTGCCCCTCCCACTTACACCCCCATATCTTATGAACCAGGTGAGTTACCAAAAGTCTTAGTATGCACTTTTGTTATTGACCGTCATACCTTTCGATCGGTATATAACTCGATCTGATCGGACAGTCGTAGCAAATTTTCCATTCTGCGTGTATATATTGCTAGTCGCCTTTTGCACACTACGTGTTGCTTTCGTCACTAGCGCGGACTGCCGTCCGCAGTGATTTTTTATTTATAGACAATTGCTTTGTTAATGAAAAGCTACCTAAAAGATGGTTTTCCTGAATCCAAGCAATCATTGCTTTCAAATGTTAAAAAAAAATGTTGGAAAGATTTGATAAAATTTATGTTGCTTTGAATTTAATTAGTTTATTTTGGAAATGTTAAAAGAACTGAATGAAATAAATTTTGAATGAATTTATTAATTTTAAAGCCAATATCTCAAATTAATAATTTTGTTGAAATTGAAAATTAATTAGGAAAAATTAATGATACTTAAGGAACTCCTAAAATTTGGAACGATTGTTTTCAAAAGCAATTAGTTTCAAAATCTCAAGAGATTTGCGGTGTGACATTCAATAAAAAAAAAAATGATTTGGCCCCCCTTCGCACAAAGCTGCATACGCCCTTGAACGTGTGTGTTTAGAAAGGTACCACAATTTTCTTAATGAGTTTTTGGCTAGCGGCATAGTTCTCTCAAACTTTGTTCTCATTTATTTGTCCATTACCCGCACTGCACGGTTATTTAAATTTCTTACTGTCTTGCACATATGTATCTAGTAAGTAGTATGTGGCAATGTATGTAATAGACGATGAAACAAATCAGATCCTAGAGAGCAGGGATCCAAACCGTGTCATGCCGTAAGAGAGAAACCTATATATTCAGGTCTGTTTTGTAAGCGATCGTGGCTCACAGAGTCAAAGGCATTCCTGAAGTCAGTGTATATGACATTTCTGTCTCTCTTTCAGTTTGCCATTTCCCTAAAAATGCATAATTTACCAAGGAGGTAAGTTTAAGCAAGTTGGTCGTAGTAGACCGACGCTTTATTAAACTATGTTGTGCATGTTGGGCCGGGGCACTCACTAATATTCACAAATAAAAAACCCCAATACTAAGAGGGGTAATATTTTTTGTATATTAATTTGTGCATTGAAAAAAAGAAGTGTGCATACATTTTCATTAATGTGAATAAAAAAAAACATTTTTTCAATTTTTTAAAGCATATAATGCACTGATGTTCAGAAAAATAATTTTAAGCGAATAATAATTTTTCCGTGATGTCAAACATTTAGCCGGCGAATAAATCTAAACCCCTATTTTTGCAAGTGCAAACTTGAAGACAAGACAACAACAACATCACATTGACGTTGGGTGAAACAAAAACAAAGTCGTTTTGCTTCTGAGCAATGCATACATGCGCAAATTTTACCGTTTGTTCCTTTTGCATAATCTCGGGGCCGTATGTATACGCTGTTAAATTTCCTATGTTCGGGGCATTTACAAAAACAATTCGGGCTCTCGGGCCAATGGGCTGGGCGCCTCTGATCTAAAGAGACACAGCAAAGACGAAACAATGATGTTTTTAAACAGTTTATAGATGGTTGATAACTTTGCATGGCCTCTGGAATTCGAAATATCAGACTAAACACATTTTATGTGCTTCAGCAACGGTGCTATTAAAAAAGAATAACACTTGTTAAGGACACAACTTGGAGCGCTGTCCGGTCCAGGAGAGAAAGATTTTAAAGAGTTTATACAAAACAATACGATGTTATACGAAATATAAGGATTAAACATTGTGTTAGAGGGATAAATGAAATAATTAATTGATTTGTAATTAATTTGGCTGTCTTCCTCACTTTCACACCACAACAGAGGTAAAGGATTTTTGGATTTTTCCTATGGCAGCTATATGATATATTAATCTGATTTTGACAGGATGTCATGATGTAGGAGACAGTTGCAAACATATAATCTGTAAGTTTGGTTAAGAAATCCTAAGAAACAAAAAATTTTTTCATGCAAAGCAATTTCATGACCTTTGAACTGAATTTCAGGCACTTACAGGTGAAAAATGCCGTCTTATTGCACGATGAAATTGTCTCATCTATGTTGTGTGAAAATTTCAGCTTTTTACCTTTAGCCGTTTGGCCTACACGTTGATGTGTCAGTCAATCAGGACAAAGAGTCTTATATATAGACTTGGGAGCTCCGCCCCCTGCTCGCTTCGCTCGCGGGAATGAAAATTAGTTACAAATGTTAATAAAGTTTAGTCAAAGTAACCTTTAGTATGAGTTTGGTTAAGACTTCTTAAGAAACAAAAAACAATTTCATGCTAAACGATAATTTGCATTAGATTGTTCCTATGGCAGCTATATGATATAGTAATCGGACTTTGCCCAAATTTGGTCAAGATGTAATAGACAGTCGCAAACATACAATCTGTGAGTTTGGATTGGATATCTTAAGAAACAAAAAAGTTTTTCATACAAAGCAATTCAATGACGTTTTGACCTCAGGTAAACACACTCCCAGTGAAATTTTACAAAACGTCGTCTTATTGCATGATGAAATTGTTTTAGCTAAGTTGTGTGAAAATTTCAGCTCTTTACATTTAGCCGTTTGGCCTACAAGTTGATGTGTCAGTCAGTCAGTCAGGACAAAAAATTGTATATATATACATAGATATATATTATTTCCTGTTCTATTTAATTACTTACTTATTTTATAAATGCAATTTTCTTCTTCATCCAATTCAATAATATAAATATAGCTGAGACAATTTCGTCGTGCAATAAGAAGTCGTTTTGTAAAATTTCACCTGGAAGTGTGTTTACCTGAGGTCAAAAGGTTATGGAATTGCTTTGTATGAAAAACTTTTTTGTTTCTAAAGATATCCAATCCAAACTCACAGATTGTATGTTTGCGACTGTCTCTCACATCCTGACCAAATTTGGTCAAAGTCGGATTACTATATCATATAGCTGCCATAGGAATAATCGAATGAAATGAAATGAAATCTAGTATGGAAAACTTTTTTGTTTCTTAAGATATCTTAACCAAACTCACAGAATGTATGTTTGCGACTGTCTCTTACATCCGGGGGTTTATGAGCGAAGCGAGCAGGGGCGGAGCCCTCTAGTTTCTAATATTTTTGTTGGAGTGACACCACAGATTGGACAACATTGAGTAGATTTAGTTGCAGTTAAAACGTTTAGCAATTTGCCATCAATAAGTGTCATATGCATTTCATACGTTACTGTTATATCACGATTTTCATTCAATTTATAAACAGAAGGTTTGAGATTATTAATTTGAGAATCTAAAAGGTTCTTTTCCATAATTTTGTGGGCCGTAGTTTCTTTTACTAGTTCAATTTTCAGAGGTCTGCAAAATCGAATAGATTGCGGTGTTCTATTATTCCATATGTTGTGATCAAAAGAGTCTATAATTTGTAGGGGTATAACAGAAGTAACAAAAATGGAGTGATCTGAAAGCTGTTCGTCAGGTGTTTCGGTAGCGAACTTTAGATTGTATATTGAATGACCCGTTGAACCATCAAATCCATAGCTGCATATTAGTTTACTTTCAGAACTGTTTGGAAACTGATTTAAAACATCGGCTTGCATTTTAATAATTCAGTGCGCAGTATGATCCAAAAGGTTTTGTAATGATACTTGGCCGGCCGTTTCCGTTACTTTTATATCTACAGGACGGCATTGTAATTTAGATTCCAATACTAGACTATAGGTTGGATAAATGTTACTGTGGCGACTTTTATTCATAAGTCTAATGTTCATGTATTGCTGTTTTGTAAGAGAATTTTCCAGAAGGTAAGCCAAAGCTTCATCGGGTGTAAGTGGAATGGGTTTTTGTATATCGAATTGCTTTCTCGATTCAGTTGAGTATTCGGGTGTTGTTATGGTTTTTTTAAGAACAAAAACCGTGTCCTTCTTGCTTTGTTTCTTTGCAAAGACTGCTGCAGCATGTGCAAGAAGATTTGTGTCACAATTATTTTCATTTGCGAGCTCAGATGCCAATTTCCTTTTTAATCTTGTACCCGCATTCGTGTAAGATATGTAAGGTTGGACGTCCCATTTGCTGTGGTGTCTTGCAGGTTTCATCGATAGTAACTGATATTTTAGACGCCAACCATACAGTATGCTTAGACATGAACCGTTCAAGCATGTAGTTACATTTGGGAAGATATTTATGAATGTAACTATTAAAATTACAGATTTTTTGTGTCTATTTCCTTTATTATCTTGGATTCCATAGTGTTTTTATTAATTTTGGTGTATATCCAATCCGATACACATTGAATTTTTCGATTGTTGCTGCGCCATATTTCGATAAGTTCGCTGTGACTAAACTCAAACGTGTCTATATATTATCAAAATGAGAGAAAAGGGGGACGAACGGGGATGAGTTTTTGGTTTTTGGCTTAAGACAACACTCACAAGTACAATCTGGACCAATTAGTTGCTTTCAGCATGGAACAGCTTATTAGTTATATTCCACGAAACACGGAGAACGCATGTTATTTTTCTAAAAAATACACATAAATTGGACATTACACAACACTAAATCCCTAGAACTACACATAAAATAACAATATACATTAAATAGTGCATACCTTGAAGATTACTTTCCATAATTTAGTTGAATTTTCTGGACCAATTTAACGCGTGTGGCACAACACAAAGCAACTAAATATTTTGGCGCAAATTTCTATTCGGAAATCAGCTGATCGCTAGCTCACTTTTAAAAGCTCTCAAAAAGCTTTGGTGGCGCTTTTAAAGCTTTTAATTAATTTTTTATAATGTACGATGAATTTACTTTAAGATTAAAATAAGAAAACAACGATATATTAACATCGAAAATCGACTTAATGCCAAAAAAAACGACATCTGGACCATAGTGCAGTGTGCCGAATACAAAACTATTTTTTTATCCGAGACGCAGGAAATTAAAGAGAGCAATTTTTGAGCAGCTACTTGAACATATGATTAAAGTCGACAACCACCATGAAAAAATTAGTAATCTTAATGGGGTTGACCTATCTCACCACCCTTAGCTCACCACACTAACGTTGGAAGAGGTGGATCTGTATCATTGAAGAAAATGGATCTGATTGGATAAAATCACAAATTTCTTCAGTATTCGTCCCATGAAAAAAAATGCAACAAAATACACAATTTTATCAACTCGTTAAAATCTCAGCCTTCCCATAGATTTGAGTTTTGTGTAAGCCAAACTTTTGAGACACACAACCACATATGAATGCCTTCGTGTGACATTTTGTCTATGTTGCCACTTTAAATACTTGCTTAATTTGATGAAGTTGCTGGCGCTCCGTTCTTTTCCAAGTTTGTTTTAAGTTAAATGGAATTTGGGTGCGGCATGAGTCAGATCTAATCGTGAAACGTCCAAGTTTTTGCGTAGCCCTCAGCCATGCCTAAGCTCTTATTCCACGTGATTGTGAAGTCTGAGACTCGGCATTTATGTATTAAGTCTATTGAATTTAACTTGATTTTGCTCAAAATACGGAATTAAAATTTCATATGCACGAACACTGAGATTAAAAAGTAACTCAAATATAATTAAGAACCGTTATAAAAGTTGTAGATTATTTTTAATGGACACAGAGTATAGAAAACAAAGTAAAAGTTTAGTGACGAAAGTGTTTTCCTGCCCCAAAATTTCTCATCCCATTTTGTGACGAACGATATTAAATTTAATACATAAATTATTAAAAAAAAAACTTTGGCATTCGGCACTGCGCATTAAATTTTACAACATATTGAACTTAAATTAAGATCGTTGGAGCCGTTTTCTAATTAATCCCAAAAATGTCAGTTAAAAAAGCTTTTTTCACCTGTAGCCTTTTACCTGAGCACTTTGCAAACAAATATTCCAGGCACATCTAAAAGCCCTCAGCTTTTTCTTCTTCGGATTGGAAACTGTGGGTGTTTCAAATTTATCGGGTTTTAGCTATTTCCCGCTAAAGTCGTAGAGCAAACATTTCTAGATTTCTGATAAGAAACAATTCCTCATCAAAAAACCTAAGCTTTTTCAGCGCTTTGATCCAAACAAACAAACAGACAATCAAACTTTTCATCTCATTTTGAAAAGGCCATTAAAAATTTCAAATTAACTAAAAGGATCCAACGGCCAGACTCGCTGCAATCATTAAAATTGCGCCCCTCCCACTTATCTCATGAAACAGGTGAGTTACCAAAAGTCTTAGTATGCACTATAACTCCATCCGATCGGACAATAATAGCAAATTTTCCATTCTTCGTGAATATATTGCTAGTCGCCTTTCGCACCCTTCGTGCTGCTTTCGTCACTAGCGCGGACTTTCGTCCTCATAGCTTCCAAAACACAGAAGCTACAGATATGTTTTATATATCAACGGAAAGGTATTTTTGAGGGCTTTTAGGGGCGTACCCTTTAACTTTTTCTGTGAACTGTACAGGTAAAAAAATGTTTTCTATCTCACATTATTGCGATTTAAGCCAAATTGACACATGTCATCTTTATTAAACTTGAATATGTTATAGTCAATAAAATTCCGCGTTTTTGATTTATCACACATATCTGTCAAAATTCGCTGTCGCAAGATATTACCTGTTAAGTGTATATATACAAGTATAAAAGTGTAGTGACGAAACCCTTTCCATGCCCCAAAATTTCTGATATCCAATTTTGTGACGAACAATATTTAATTTTGGCATTCGGCACAATGCGCAAAAAGGTCACAATTCTTTTTACCTAAAAATTACTTTTATGAGTCGAGCCGAATGCCAAAATTAAATATTGTTCGTCACAAAATTGGATATCAGAAATTTTGGGGCATGGAAAGGGTTTCGTCACTAGTATTGTAAATTAGCGTCAACTGCCGGAACGATCGGTCGAAAATCAAGTTTTAGTAAGAAACAATTTTTTGTTTATGGTTGAGATATCTCAATCAATCTTACATAATATGCATCTGGGTTGGTCCTCTACGGCCTGACCAAATTTGGTTCAAATCAGTCCACTATATCATATAACTGCCCTAGAAGGAATTGGTCGATAATTAAGGAATAGTGTGAAAATTGATGTTGTAACTGGATATATTTCAAACAAACTAATTATGCATATTTTGTTGTCTTATGCGATCTGACCGAATTTGCTTTAAATCAGTTCACTATATCAAAATGTTGGAACAATCAGTCGAAAATTTAATACAGTGACTGACCTTTTGCATGACAGGTTGGGAGTCGAACCCAGCGGATCACATATGTAGATATCATAGAATGGCCGGCAAAGAAATATGAAATTAGCTGGCACGCAATGTTCTACTATGAAATTGTTGAGCTATACACAGAGAGAAAAAATACGTACTAAATCAAGATTTTTAAATCTTAAATGAACATTAGATAAATTAATAAAGTTTAGTCAAAAAAATAAATATATTTAAAAAGTTTTGCCTCACTTCCACACCACCACAGAGATAAAGGATTTGGATTGTTCCTTTGGCAGCTATATGATATAGTAATCCAATTTCGACCAATTTTGGTCAGGATGTTAGAAACAATCTGTAAGTTTGGTTAAGATATCTTAAGAAACAAAAAAGTTTTTCATACTAAAGCTTAATTTGCATCCGATTATCCCTATGGCAGCTATATGATATAGTAATCCGACTTTGACCAAATTTGATCAGAATGTAAAAGACAGTCCCGAACATCTAATCTGTAAGTTTGGTTAAGATATCTTAAGAAACAAAAAAGTTGTTCATACTAAAGGTTAACTTGCATCCGATTGTCCCTATGGCAGCTATATGATATGGTATTTCGACCAATTTTGGTCAGGATGTTAGAAACAGTCCCAAACATATAAAATGTGTAAGTTTGGTTAAGATATCTTAAGAAACATAAAAGATTTTTATACAAAGCAATTCCATGACCATCTGACCTCATATTGAGGCACCTGCCGGTGGAATTTTGCAAAACACCGTCTTATTGCACCGTGAAGTTGTCTCATTTTTATTTATTTAACAGACAGAAAAAGTAATTAAATATATTTTATAAAATTATAAAACTAAAACGTAAAATTAAAAAAAAATATATTACTTATATTATACAAAATTTTAATTAATATCTGAAAATATAGAAAACTAGTCGGAAAGGCTACAGTCGAGCTCCCGACTGTAGGATACCCGTTACTTCTTTGAATATATATAAAGTACTTTCCGAATTTTAGATTCTAAAGATATAAAAACTCTAAGTTTATAATGATAACTGAAAACAAAGTAAACCCCATAAAAGTACTTTAATTTAATAACTACCCGAAAAAATATTCGACAAAACATTTATTTTATATTGAATATTCCTAAAATATAGAAAAGGGCATCCGCCCTGATTGTTACAATGACCACTATATAATATAGTGAACCTATTAAGACCAAATTCATTCAGGACGTATAAGACAAAATAAAATTCATAATCAGCGAGTGATTGACAGAAACTGCAGAAACTCCAGAAACTCTCCAGATTGACAAATCTCCAGAAACAACAACAAATTTCACCCTAATCCTTAATTATCGACCAATTCTTTCTATGGCAGATATATGATATAGTAAACCGATCTTAACCAATTTTGGTCAGGATGTATAAAACCAACTTGTATGCATATTCTGTAAAATCGGTTAGATATCGTAATAAACAAAAAAGTTGTTCATACTAAAACTTGATATTCGACAAATCGGTTCTATTGCAGCTATATGATATAGTGGACCGATCTTAACCAATTTTGGTCAGGGTGTAAAGGACGAACTATAGTGCATTTTCTGTCAGTTTGGTTGCGATATTTCGGAAAACAAAAAAGTTTTTTTTACTAAAACTTGATTATCGACGGATCGTTCGTATGGCAGCTATATGATATAGTGGACCGATTTGAATCAATTTTGGTCAGGATGTATAAAACCAACTTAAATACATATTCTGTCAAATTGGTTGAGATATCTAGCAAAACAAAAAAGTTTTTCATACTAAAACTTGATTATCGACGGATCGTTCGTATGGTAGCAATTTTGTTTAAGGTGTATAGGACGAACTATAATGCATATTCTGTCAGTTTGGTCGCGATATCTCGGAAAACAAAAAGTTTTTCTTACTAAAACTTGAAATTCGACCAATCGGTTCTATGGCAGCTATATGATAAAGTGGACCGATTTCAACCAATTTCGGTCGGGATATATAAAATTAACTATAATGCATATTCTGTCAGTTTGGTTGAGATATCTCGGAAAACAAAAAGTTTTTCATACTACAACTTGATTTTCGACCGATCGTTCATATGGCAGCTATATGATATAGTGGTCCGATCGAAAATTTAAAACAAACTTGATCTGCGTGGGGTTTATAGAAGTCTGTGTACCAAATTTGGTTGCTCTATCCCTTATAGTCTCTGAGATCTAGGCGCTCACACAGACGGACAGACGGACGGACAGACGGACGGACGGACAGACGGACGGACAGACGGACAGACGAACATGGCTATATCGACTCGGCTGTTGATGCTGATATACTTTATAGGGTCTGCCACGCCTCCTTCTGCCTGTTACGCACATTTGCACGAATACAATATACCCTTTTACTTAATTTTTAAGTAACGGGTATACAAATTTAAGTTTAAGCTGGGGGTATTCAGGTGTATTAATTGATCCAGCATGGATTGGGGAAAACCCAGAAAAACCCAATCTATGTTGTGTGAAAATTTTAGCTTTTTACCTTTAGCCGTTTAGCCTAAACGTTGATGTGTCAGTGAGTCAGTCAGGACAAAGAGTTGACGAAATTTTGGGATTCACCTTGACCTTCCTTATTATTTAAGTGCGTTCGCGGCTGCTTAAAGCTTTAGGACGTCCTGTATGTTTTGCACTTTTCAATGATGACGCTCCATTGAAACGCTGCACGATGCTTCGAATGGTGTAGCGGCTTCTGCCCATCATTTCGCCAATCTCGGCATAGGAGTTGCCTTCATTATGCATCCATAGGATGATCTTACGCTCTGACTCTGTCGTCTCCTTCTGTTTTCCACTCATTTGAATTAATTTGCTTAATATTTCAAAAATTTCAGAAGCTATGACAATTGTAGTTTCACATTTCAGTAGAAAACAAATATAAACATAAAAATAACTGTAAATTTTGAAGACAGAGCTGCCAGATTGGTGAAATTATGGAAATAAAGTTAATAAAAGGCCTAGTGTGCCAATAATTTTGTTCAGCTGAACTTGGTGCTTTTTTTTTGATTTTCTAATTTCATAAATGTTGTATGCAACATATTGAATTTAAATAAAATGATTTTGCTTAAGAATTTCATAATATATCTAAGAAAAATATTTGATTATTAAATATCATTACGTAAGGGTCAATATTCAGTAGAAAAGTGGAAACTGCTTACTGTGCCAATAATTAAGTTCGTCAGTGTAGATCTTGTTCTTATTTTAGAATGTTCCTGTACTTAGTAGAAGGGTTTAAATAAGTTTAAATTGTAGTTAAATTAAGATCGAACGACTTATATCAATAACTTTTTGAGTCTACTTTTAAGTTTGAAAATATTAAAATATTTAAGATTTCGGACTTAAGAAATTACTTGAAAGAATCTCAAGGCACTCGACATTAGTGATTACATTTTCAGTGAGAAATCAAGTTTGAAATGTGGAGCTTTAAGTGCAGAATACTTGAATTTTCGCTCTGTGTAAGCATGGAGTTGATTAGGACGCTCTGGAGCTAGGGGAGGAGGTTAAATCGTAATCACAGAATCGGAAAGGGTCTTAACTTAAACAGCTCGCACTCATTATGGCCATATGTCATTCGGATTGGACATGTTCATTGTTGACATTGTTGATGTTTTAGCATTGGTGTGAGCGTTCACAATCGCACCCGTTTTTGTTTAGCTGTTCAGTTTTTGGCTACTGAATAAAGCTTATTCGGCTTGTTAGACATGTTGGGGTTATTTGGTTATTTCTCAGGTCCTTGCCCATGCATCTTTTATTTGCGGCTATCAAATTTTATCGCCCAAATGTCGCTTATAAATTTGGGGCCTGTCACAGCGTCTCGCTTCGCATATTTATGTTTTCGGTCGGCTGAAGACGATGAGTCGTTTACGTAATATACTCAACACGTCGGCCTATAGGGCCTGATTTGGAATCTGAATCTGAAGCTGCAACTGAATCTGAATAGAAATCCGTACCGGAACTTGAACGTATTGATATGCTTCTTGCGAATTTCGCACAAGTTCGAATCAATGAACAACAACAATATGTACTTAAATAACATAGTTAACGAATATGTATTTGCACACATGTATGTACATTTGTATACATAAGTAGGTAAATAATGAAAACATAAAAATGAATTTAGGCTCAATGTGTGTTCACCTTTTCTGCTTCCGTTGTCGCATTTGCAAATTAAATTACAGACTAGAGATATACACGGGTCGGACTTTTTGTCATAGTGGCGCTCGCGGATGCGGTTTGCAAAATTGAATTTATTGCTGGTTGTGTGTTTCCAGCTCAAAAAACGCGCCCACATTTACTTAAGGGTACAAGGGGCTTATCAGCTTGTGACACCACCTGTAAATCCCTGCAAGTAAAATTTGCTAGTGTAACCCCATTAGGATCGGTTACATATAACGGTTCTTAGAATTATATTTGTTGAGCATTCAAAGCATCGCAATTTCGATTAATGGCTTTTATGAAATTTTTAACAATTCCCATCTAAACTTAATTGAACTATGACCAAAGCATTTAATCTCGCTTAACATACCGGTTTTCACAGTATCATACTGGTTTCCACAGTCCCAATGAAAAACAAGGGAGCTACGCCCCTTCTCGCTTCGCTTGCCTACCCCCGGCTCGCTTCGCTCGCGTTGAGGAGCGGCTACAGTTGAGCGCACTCGACCGTAGGATATCCTGTGCCCAGGTACTTGTATGACCTTCGGCACGCCGCTAATTGTTGAAATGACAGCTATATGATAAAGAGAATCAAATTTGATCAGGATGTAGAAGGCGAACTTAAATGCAAATTCTGATAAATTGGTTTAGATATCTTAATAAACAAAAAAGTTGTTCATACTAAAACTTGGCTTTCGACCGATCCTATGGCATCTATTTGATATAGTTGACCGATTTAAACGATCTATGGTCAGGATGTATAAGACCAATTCTGATACTTATTCCGTTGAGATATTTCAAAAAACAAAAAAGTTTTTCTTACTAAAACTATAGTTGTCCGATCCAAAAATAAAAACAAACTTGATCTGTACGGTATCCAGGAACCTACATACCAAACTTGAAGTCTCTAGCTCTTATGGTCTCTGAGATCGACGCGTTCAAACAGACGGACATGGCAAAATCGATTCGGCTATTGCTACTGATCAATAATATATATATGCTTTATGGGGTCTGCCACGCCTCTTTCTGCCTGTGAAATACATTCCAAGGAAACCATTATGCACTTTTTTTTGCCAATTTTTAATGGGCGCATGGTATAAAAATCCAAAAATGTGCCACTTTCAATGTGAACACCAGTGTCATTCGGTGCCGCATACTTTTCTGCCAGTCCCTGGCACAGCTTTGTTTTAAAATCGTTTTATAGCAAATATTTTTCAAAGGAACAGCTCAAATCAACCCTGTTTTTATGCGCAAAGCAGATCGAGCAAGTTAGTTTTTCTGGCACACTACGCCACCGATAGTTTTTTGTTTACATCAAAAAAAAACACAAAACTCTGTTTTTGTTTTGAAAACATTTTGTTCGTGAAAGAAATGAGGGACGCAGAGCTCGCGGCGTGTGCTGTTCTTGGTCTGTGGCTGTTGGACGAGTTGGAAGAAGATTATATGCCCAAGGCAAAGCGCTTTTGCTGGATCGACGAAATGAACTCGACTCGGGCGAAGGAAGGCATGTTTGCAAAGTTGAATGGCGAGCTGAGGAATATTCCGCAAAAATTTAAGAATTATGTGCGCATGGATGCAAGTACATTCGACCAACTGGTTATTTGGATCACTCCACTACAATTGTTTGTTTTTATTCTTTTTGTGGAGCTTGTTCATGCTCACGAGCTTGTTCAATGTTCACTTTTTGTGAACATTTTCGATGCTGTGACGACGACAAGTAGTGTTCACATTGAATGCAATAATTTTGTGTTGCCACAACGCTGTGAGGCACAATTTATGCCTCGCCAGTGTAAACACTTTGACTGGTGTCCCAAGCTGGCGGAAACTGCCACAGAATGTGGTGCCGTAGTGTGCCCCAATATAAACCCAGCATAAGAGACAGTCCCAAACATCTAATCTGTAAGTTTGGTTAAGATATCTTAAGAAACAAATAATTTTTCTATACTAAAGGTTCATTTCATCCGATTATTCCTATGGCAGCTATATGATATAGTAATCCGACTTCAGTCAGTCGGTCAGTCAGTCAGGACAAAGAATTTTATATATATAGACTAAGTATATTTCGTCTCAAAATTGGATATCAGAAATTTTGGGGCATGGAAACGGTGTCGTCACTAGACTTTTACTTTGTAATTAGACCTTCGCTGACAACATAATTCGTAGACAAAAAAAAAAGTAAACAACTAATTTAATTGGGATTAACGGCACTACAACAATGCTTATGAAGTGTTGTTGCTGAGCTCGAGGACATTGACAGAAAATTAATAAGAGAAAGAATAAATTGTTTTGTATTTTGCATTGGCCTGTGATGGGGGAATGCTGGGAGCAAAGTGTGCAAAAGGAGCTCTGAATTGTAATTTTTTAATTTAAAAAGCTTATTTTATTTATAATTAATTGCTTATGTTTTTATGGTTTATTAATTTTCAGTTGTGCTTCACCATTTTGTTTCGGCGAGTAAGGTACAGCATTTTGGTGCCTTCTTTCAGCTCTTTTCAGTATACATTTTCAGTGCTGTTTGACAAATTTTTTACCATTATCACTCCGAAAGATTTTTAGTTGAAAGGCCTACATATATCGAGCCATGCGGAAAATTCCTGGCAGGAATATGCTAGTTATTTCGTGTGTGTGGAACGTAACTCTGATGAATCATATGTTTTTTGTAAACAGTGTCAATTGTGAAATTTCAAATTAAAATGGACTTTGACGATCAACTTATTGTTTTGGTGGCGGCATAGGTGCTGCAAAAAAATTAGGAGGTAAAGCGCATACGAAGGCGCCACAAATGTTGGGTGAACCCTTGTTTGTTACTTAGGAAGGAAAAGGGAAAGTTTCTTTATTTATCTCTGCAGCAACATTTCCCCATGCACTGTTCACCGATATCATATTAAAATGTTTTTTTTTCAGTCACAAGTTAAAGACATGGTCTTGCCTCAACTGCTTTAATCAATGCAATCTTCCCCTCATGTAGAAAATTTTGGGTGCATGTCATAACGCCCGGTGTCATAACGTTATTGATCTTTAAACTACGTGCACGAGAAATGGAAGATGTCGTACCTTATGAGTACAAAATAGTTGCTGGTTTTCGAAAAAATTCGAAGTTGTTGCTTCTGACAAATAGTTGAAAATCATTTAAAAATTTACCAATAAAGTATTCATTATTATTAAATCTTAAAATTTTCTTAGATAAGGGTGCAGACAGAAATTTTTGCCTGCGGCGCTCTAAATTAATAATCATTTAATCTCTGAATTTACTTGATTAAGGGTGCAGGCAAAAATTTGTTTTTATAAAATCGCGCTCGAGGGCGTTATGACATCTACCCGAAAATTTTTCATTTTGTTTTTGTTTTGCTCACAGCTTTTGGCTCCATCTCGGAATTGTTCACAATTCGCTTCCAAAATAATTGTAGGCAATATATTCCTGAGCTGTGTGTGAGTTGTTCTCTTAGTCCACACACGCTGTCGGCCAACTATCGATATGAATTTGTGGATTTGATTGAAGTTGCTGGATACACAAGCAACGAAAACGTAATCTAAAAATTCCTGGCACAGTTTTTTAGACCCCGTACTTAAAACTAGTCGGAAAGGCTACAGTCGAGCTTCCGACTGTAGGATACCCGTTACTTCTTTGAATATATTATATATAAAGTATATTCCGAATTTTAGATTCTAAAGATATAAAAACTCTAAGTTTATAATGATAACTGAAAACAAATTAAACCCCATAAAAGTACTTTAATGTAATAACTACCCGAAAAAATATTCGACAAAACATTTATTTTATATTGAATATTCCTAAAATATAGAAAAGGGCATCAGCCCTGATTGTTACAATGACCACTATATAATATAGTGAACCTATTAAGACCAAATTCATTCAGGACGTATAAGACAAAATAAAATTCATAATCAGCGAGTGATTGACAGAAACTGCAGAAACTCCAGAAACTCTCCAGATTGACAAATCTCCAGAAACAACAACAAATTTCACCCTAATCCTTAATTATCGACCAATTCTTTCTATGGCAGATATATGATATAGTAAACCGATCTTAACCAATTTTGGTCAGGATGTATAAAACCAACTTGTATGCATATTCTGTAAAATCGGTTAGATATCGTAATAAACAAAAAAGTTGTTCATACTAAAACTTGATATTCGACAAATCGGTTCTATTGTAGCTATATGATATAGTGGACCGATCTTAACCAATTTTGGTCAGGGTGTAAAGGACGAACTATAGTGCATATTCTGTCAGTTTGGTCGCGATATTTCGGAAAACAAAAAAGTGTTTTTTACTAAGACTTGAAATTCGACAAATCGGTTCTATGGCAGCTATATGATATAGTGGACCGATTTGAATCAATTTTGGTCAGGATGTATAAAACCAACTTTAATACATATTCTGTCAAATTGGTTGAGATATCCTAGCAAAACAAAAAAGTTTTTCATACTAAAACTTGATAAGGGATAGAGCAACCAAATTTGGTACACAGACTTCTATAAGCCCCACGCAGATCAAGTTTGTTTTAAATTTTCGATCGGACCACTATATCATATAGCTGCCATATGAACGACCGATCCAAAATCAAGTTGTAGTATGAAAAACTTTTTTGTTTTCCGAGATATCTCAACCAAACTGACAGAATATGCATTATAATTAATTTTATATATCCCGACCGAAATTGGTTGAAATCGGTCCACTTTATCATATAGCTGCCATAGAACCGATTTGTCGAATTTCAAGTTTTAGTATGAAAAACTTTTTTGTTTTCCGAGATATCGCTACCAAACTGACAGAATATGCATTATAGTTCGACCTATACACCTTAACCAAAATTGCTTTAAATCGGTCCACTATATCATATAGCTGCCATACGAACGATCCGTCGATAATCAAATTTTAGCATGAAAAACTTTTTGTTTTCCGACATATCTCAACCAATTTGACAGGATATGTATTTAAGTTGGTTTTATACATCCTGACCAAAATTGATTCAAATCGGTCCACTACATCATATAGCTGCCATAGAACATATTTGTCGAATTTCAAGTTTTAGTATGAAAAACTTTTTTGTTTTCCGAAATATCGCGACCAAACTGACAGAATATGCATTATAGTTCGTCCTTTACACCCTAACCAAAATTGGTTAAGATCGGTCCTCTATATCATATAGCTGCAATTGAACCGATTTGTCGAATATCAAATTTTAGTATGAACAACTTTTTTGTTTATTACGATATCTTAACCGATTTTACAGAATATGCATATAAGTTGGTTTTATACATCCTGACCAAAATTGGTTAAGATCGGTTTACTATATCATACATCTGCCATAGAAAGAATTGGTCGATAATTAAGGATTAGGGTGAAAATTATTGTTGTTTCTGGAGATTTGTCAATCTGGAGAGTTTCTGGAGTTTCTGTCAATCACTCGCTGATTATGAATTTTATTCTGTCTTATACGTCCTGAATGAATTTGGTCTTAATAGGTTCACTTCATATAGTGGTCATTGTAACAATCAGGGCGGATGCCCTTTCTATATTTTAGGAATATTCAATATAAAATAAATGTTTTGTCGAATATTTTTTCGGGTAGTTATTACATTAAAGTACTTTTAAGGGGTTAACTTTGTTTTCAGTTATCATTATAAACTTAGAGTTTTTATATCTTTAGAATCTAAAATTCGGAAAATACTTTATATATATTCAAAGAAGTAACGGGTATCCTACAGTCGGGAGCTCGACTGTAGCCTTTCCGACTAGTTTTTTTTATTTATTAATGTTATATTGTCATGTCTTATTGATGTTAAATTGACATATACATTAACATTTGATGTTATTGTACAATTTTTAATTCATTTTTCAATAAGATTGATTAACAAGCAATTTTGCTCGTTGATGAACTAGATGATGGCTCAACGGGTTGACTCCCCATACTTTGTAATCATATTTTGACATTGGGTTGCGGGTTCAAATCCCGGCTGTGTCAACTCCTTTTTTAAATTCAGCTGATTTTAGCTATTTGTCGTGTTTATAATCCAGCATGTTCATATTTATAAATGCTAATCTAGAAAATTCTTTTGTTTTTGGCTCGTGCTTACATATGTATGTATGCGTGTACTTAACCGATCTTGGAAATACACATATTGTTGTCTCGCTCTCTCTAACGCATATGTCTATTCGACTTTACATTGATTATTTGATGTTTTTAAATACAAAACCCTACGACGAATTAATGTTTAACTAAAATATAAATTAATTTTCACCAGTCTTTGCTTTTTTCATACCAAGTACAGGGTCTCCGACAGTCGAGTATGGTCGACTGTATCGCGAGCGAAGCGAGCCGGGGTAGGCGAGCGAAGCGAGCAGGGGGCGGATCCCTTGTTTTATATGAAGTTTGACATGAATTTTTAAGTTCCGTAGTGCTGGATACCCAGCTGAAGATTTAAACATTTTTTGGCCACCTCTATTTTGTCTCTGAAGCTTAGTTCCACTCAGATAAAAATTCAGCTACCCCGTGGTAAACTCCATATAAAAGAACGTCGGCGAAGGGGTAGCTGAATTCTGTCGTCTAAATTCCGCTGGTGCGATTCCCAGAAAAGTCATCAAACAGTGTTACCAGATAAGGTGCGGCGTTGTTCAACACTTTTGGCACAACAGCTGGTATTTCGTTTCCCGGTGTAGAAATATATGCCTTGTTCATTCTTTTGACGAGGGTTGTTGAATGAGAAGAACATGAAAATTTTAAAAATGGCAATAAGTGAAATAAAAGAGTGAAAATGAGGCACCTGGACCTGTTCACAACGCAGGACAGAATTAATCTAATTCTGGAAGTGGGGAAATATCCAATAATTTACGATTTGACCGACAAAAAGCATTTCGATGCAATTTTTTGTAAAATGTAAACAACACACAAGCTGACGCACCAGTGCACTATGGGCGATTAGTTGATTTTGGCGGCATAAAGTCCACACATAGAGCTAGGAGCTTAATTTTTTTTTTTTAAGGGTTACTAATATTTTAGTTTGATTTCGGATTTTTTTTTAGTCAATTTTACCACGCCTTTATTTTCCGCCCCTTTATAACCCCGGCACTTGTACAAAAATTTCAATTTTTATTATAAAGCAAAGCATAAAAATAGAAAAAATAATATTTTACCATGTTTTAACAATATTCCAAACTTAAAAAAACAAAAAGTTAATAATCTTCTTCATCCAAAACAAAAGAATTCTCATATCAACAAGCGTGTTGTTGTTGAACGTAAAGGAAACTTCAAGTGCATTTTTTTTTAAAAGGAACAAAAAGGAGCAAAAAAATGATTACTACAATAAACTAGACACATTCGTTAGTAACTTGCCATTTTTAGTTGCATGTTTTGATATGCACTTTTCAAGAAATACTCCACGGAACACAATTAAAATTGTTAGATTTTAATCAACAATAACACCGGACATTAAAAACACCACGAACATTTATACACATTTATCGTAAATAAAAGATTCTAAATACCTTGAGCTTTGCTATCCATATTACACTTATTAATTTAAACGAAACCAATAATAATTTAAGCACTTTCAACAGCATGAAATTTTTCGCGCCAATTTATATAATTGCGAGCTTCAACAGATCAGCTGGTTTTGAAGGGCTGCTACAAAAGGAGAGTTGCCACCCGATAAAAAAAAAATTGTTTTTCAGCTAACTGAAGTGTTTACTATTAATAAAAAAAAACCACTTCCTTAATATTTCACCATAAATTTTATGACTTTATGCCGCCCATTATGAAAAATCGCCCATAGTGCAGTGGGACCAGTGGGTATATTTTGGTGCTGCGTTGGTCACACTAAATTCCGATGGTCGGCGTCGAAAAATATGACATTTTTATTTCGCTACCCCCTAACGTTGTTGGGAACTAAGCTTTAGCACGAAAACAAAGTAATAAAGTGAATAACTGGCAGCTCCAAGTGAAGTGACTGTCATTGAGCTACAAGTATCGGCAAAAGTTAGCTTTCAGCTCATCTTAGCTTTTTCATCGCTTGACTTAAAAAGTTATCCGCTATTGCTTCGTAACATACATGCCTCTCATACATATAAAATGTTTATTAATGAATTAAACTTGATTCGCGTTGTCCATTTTGCGTACTTGAATCAAGTCTTATTGTCCCAAACATGCGTTCCAATTCTTCAAACTCTTATTATTACGAGTACTAGAATCGCATTACTTTCTTAAGAGAAAATGGGTGTGATTCCATTTTAAAAAATTCGCTTTGTGAATTCCATTTGCCGCATGGCCTCTGTTATTTATAACTCTTTATCCATACCCGAAAATAAGTTATTGAATGCTAGATACATAAAGCACATCTAAAAGCTCCCGTTATTCATTTCCGCTGTAACACATGATGCCAATTACGCTACCCTTATATTCCAAATCACTTTATGTCTCGAAAAAGCTCAATATGCCCGCTCATGTGGTCCGTCAAATTAGTATCCCAATCATTCCAAGTACATTTTCCCTTTTGTGTGCAGACAAATGTACCATTTACTGAACATCTACGACGCACAGTGTACAATTTGGTTGATTTAGCGAAAGAAAATGTTCCGCATCTTTTGAAATATATACGTACAGTTATGAAGTATATATTTCATACAGTATATATAAATACAGTTATGAAGTTATGACAAAATTATTCTTGATCTACGCTCACATAATAGCTGAAAGCGAAGCTGAAAAAGTAACTGAAAGCGGATATGAATAAATTAAACATGTTTAGTCGATTAAACAGAGCTGAACTGAATGCTACAATGTGTGCATTTACATGAGTGCAGTGTGATTGTTCTTTTTAAGTTGAAAGCTCTTAGAAGAACTCTGCATTCAGCTCCATTTCCAACCGTATGGGTGGCGATGAAAAGAATTACATGGAAATGCACCATCCTAAGGACAATGTTAAATAAGGTCTTTCGAAATGTCCAAAAGGAGGTCACTGCGATATTACTGGAAATTGCCGAAGGGCATGAAAGCATAATGTTAATTATTGTAGAAATATGAGTTTAGTAGTAGGTAAATAGTTTATTGTTGTATTTGTGGATTAGCTACCCACTGCACCAAAAGCTCGTAAAAAATATCGCTAACGATACTCACGCGAAGCATTAACGTATCGAGAAAACACTCGCAATCGATCCGCTACGTAATCACCCGTTGCTCAGTTTGTGGCAGAGAAAGTTTCGTTCTCGATAGCATGCAAAAGATTTGTTTGTTTTGTTTTACCCAGACCTTATCGCCTATCTGATAGGTCTCATATTCCCTGTCCTTATTATCTTATTATCCAGTGTTTTTTCCTGGGCCCTAAGAATTCTATCGGTTATATTCTTTTCGAATTTGATGAATTGTCAGCTTATATTTTATAGTAGCCATTAGTAAAAGTTGTACCGTGTCCTCGAGTTGTTTATCAATTTTGATACAACGAGCTATTTCTCTTAGGGTGCTGTGGAATCTTTCAACCTGACCATTAGAAGTACTACAGAGCGGAGGTGCGTTTGCGATGTGGATATCGAAGGTGTTTAGTAGGATAAATTTTATTGTTTCCGAGTTCAGAGATTTCTCGCAGTCACTATAATTTGTTTTTATTTTTGGGAACCTGTTAGCTACCTGTAGTATTGCACTTTTATGTCTATTATTGCCCGAGACTCTATTGGTTGTACTGTCTGTTAAAAATATGTCAAAATGAAGTATTTCCCCAGCATATGTATGATGGAATAGGTGTCTGCCCGAGTGCTAGTTTTGTTCACTCTGTTCAGAAGGGTAAATAATGTCATTAACGAGAATTTAAAATGCTTGAATGTTGTAGAGGGAAATGCTTCGACCAACTTATGTTGGATGAACGCTAGGATTGGTAGCTCACAGTGGATTGCGTTAACTACATCGTTTTTATTACGTCTAGTAGGGATTTCAATAATGTTTCGCGGTTGTCTCTATTGTGTGTGTAAGTGATACTTCGCTGTGATAAGTGGCCATGTCTGGATCGGGAGTCTCGTCCAAAGCGTTTATGAGGTGACGCTATAAGGCGTCAGCAACGAAATTCTTTTTCCCAGGCTTGTAAATTATTTTCGCGCCATGCTCATTGATAAAAGCTTTCCAGCGTTTTATCTTAGCGTTGGAATTTTTGTCAGTCACTGCAAAAGTAAGTCAGTGAAGATGTTTAGATTTCTAACTCTAAACAGGCTATTTCGGAGTTTTTTTCAAAGACCACACACTGGCTAAGAGTTCTCTTTCGTTCGTGGCAAAATTCATTGTAATGGGGCGACCATCTTGAGACAATACAGCCCTTAGCCCTTCCCGTCCCTTGATAGAATGAATCCCAGGTATAAATTGAAAAACTTGGATTTATTCTGTGATACTTTTGTGCCAGCGTCTTGGAAACTTTTAAGGACCCAATCGATATCCTTAATGGGATCTTCCTTTGTTGCAGACAAGATAATTACACCGTCAACTTAATCGTAGTAAGTTGTACTTTTTTCCCCTAAGGACGTCGTCGATGGCTCTCTGTAAAATACTGGGGCCATTTTTTATCCCAAAGGGTAGTCTACAGAACTCGAATTCTCTTTTGCCAACAGAAAATGCTGTTTTCTCTCTGTCGCTTTCACAAGTTCAATCTGATGAAGGCCCGAATTCAGGCCCAGCGTTGTAAAATACTGGGTCTTACCCATATTTGACAAAATCGTCGAGATTGTGGGAATTGTGTATTTGTCATAGATTGTATTTTGATTCAGTTTCCTGAAATCAATTGTTAATCTCATTTTTCGAAAGCCTTGTTTGTCTGTTCCTTTTTTATCAACTACCCAAGTTGGGTTGTTGAAAGGTTACTTTGAAGGTCGGATAATGTCGTCCGCTAGTAGTTGTTTAACTTCTGCATTGACAAAATCAGCGACTCACATGGGGTGAGGGTATAATTTTGAATATACTGGTTCCCCGTCCCGTATATGGCAGAGCCTCGTTGGGGTCTGCGAATGCCTTTATTCTCGTCAATCCGAATGAAGTTTACGTCTAGGTAAGGTTGGAACAAAATAGGTTCTGAATCTTGGTCTGTTTTAATTATGTTAAGAGTGAAATCAATCTTTGCATTTACTTTTTTGAGAAGATCGAGGCCTATTATACCATCGAATTCTGTATCTATCTGTAGCGTAGAGGTCTACCGCGGCTTGAATAGTTGACTCATATTCTTGGCTCTTGAGAAGTAAAATTTTTCTTCTGGCCTTTTTTGGAGTTACCTACGAAAGTGTGTATTCTGTTCTGTTAAAATGTTGTAGGTCGATGTGTTCTGAAGCAGGAAGAGTCTGCGAACCTGAGGTCTGGGCGAAGCGTTGTTTGCCGCTAGATGAACTTGCGTTCGCCTGGTCTTGGTTCCGAGCTTTCGCAAATTGAGGGTTTTTTTGTTGAGCTTGAAAACAGCTCGGCTGTGGACCGCTGCGCCAGGACGAATTTTTCTGACAAGTGGGCTTTTGTGCTCTTTTTTCAGAGTGTTTGGCAAAAGTTGCCGCAAATATGCCCCGTTCATTGCTAGCCTCTGCTTCTCGAGCTAGGTCTAGTACCGACGGTAAATCCAGCTGTTGTGCAGGAAAAACTGCAGTTCTCAGATACTTTTAAGTCCGGAGACGAAAGCATGCAAAGCATCCTCTCTGAATTTTCTGTTTAAGATGGTGGCAGAAACTGTATCCTGAGCCATAATTGTTTGTTTACTAGGGCTCGCTGCAAATGAACACTCTTTGGTAGTCTGGTTCCGCGCTGGCTTCCGTTTTTCTGCCTTTCATTTTTTAGGGCATCTATCTCTGCTTGAAATTTCTCTTTTTTTTCGTTCTAGGGCCGCATTGATAGCGGCCTCCATTCTGGAGATAATTTCAGGGGTGACTGGCATACTGCTACTGTATGGTGGAAGTGGTAAACGAGAGCTTAGTGAAACTGTTCTTTCCTTGGACTTCTTCTGCCTGTTACACATGCAAAAAAAATATACCCCTCATTGTCAGTTTTTAATGGGCACAGTGTACAATACCCGAATACCCGTTACATAATTTTTGGAGTTTGTATTGCTTTAAAAATCAATGCAGCCATTACTGCCCTTACATTTAACTGATCTTTTTGCGATTTAGAAGGATGCTAGATTATAATCACTGCAGACGGCAGTCCGCGCTAGTGACGAAAGCAGCACAAAGTGTGCAAAAGGCGACTAGCAATATATACACAAAGAATGGAAAATTTGCTACGACTGTCCGATCTGGTCGAGTTATATACCGATCGAAAGGTATGACGTATGACTAACTAAAGTGCATACTAAGACTTTTGATAACTAACTTGGTTCGTAAGATATGGGGGTGTAAGTGGGAAAGACAAAATTTTAATGATTGCAGCTAGTGGGGCCGTTGGAGCCTTTTGGTTAAATTTTATATTTTTTAAAAATTCTTATTCTTATTCTTAAAAATACGCGTCGAATGGTACCTCGATCATTGCAATCCGACATTTGGTTCAAAAGATATATTAATTTGAAATTTTTAATGGCCTTCTCAAAATGAATCCGTTTGTCTGTTAGTATCAAAGCGCTAAAAAAGCTCAGATTTGATGATGAGGAATTATTTTTTATTAGAAATTTAGAAAATTTTGTTCTACGACTTTAGCGGGAAATAACTAGTATTGCGGGAAATATCTAAAACCCGAAATTTGAAAGATGTGTTCTATATGTCGTTAGAAAGGTATTTTAGAGGGCTTTTAGACGTGCCTTGAATATTTTTTTAGCAAAGTGCTCAGGTAAAATGGTATTTTGCCTATTTAAGGCCTCTCTCCAGCAGGCCCGGAACTAAAAATTCCTGTCAAACTTCATATAAAAAAAACTTTGGCAGGAATTTTTAGTTTTCGTTTTCGTTTGGTGCGTATCCAGCAACTTGAACGAAATCCACAAATTCATATCGATATTTGGCATATCGATAGCATGTGTGGACTGAGAGAACAGCTGATGAGTCTATCAGGAAAATATATCAAGCAATTATTCCTGGTGGACTTATTCAAATGTCAAACATGGAGAGTCAAAGTGCTGTGCGCAAAACAAAAAAAATAAACTTGAATTTTCAACGCGAGGATATATATATGTGCCGCAACCAACACAATAGCTTCATCATCAGAGCTCATTTTAAATTATTTTATTTTTCTTTATATTTGCACTGTTTGTTTATAGAGATTTGTCAGAGTGACCATGTACGTTTTTGGTGAATGGTCAAAAATATGCCAGTTTTAGGTAAACATTTCCTTTTTATTAGGTGCTTGGTCACACTGTTTTAGTTATGTTCCACAAACACACGAAATAATTCTAAAATTCCTGACAAGGAATTTTAAGTTGCTGGAGTCAGGCCTTTACCAGAAAACGGCTTTAACGATTTTTATTAAATTTCAATATTTTGTAATATGTACAATTTCGCGTCTTTTGATATATGACACATATCTTTCAGCGGTAATGTTTGGAAGATATTACCTGTTAACTGAGTATATACATTTTACTATGTATTTACGAATTCAGAGGAAAAATCATGCTCAAATTTATATTGCGTATGGAAATTGATTGGCTTTTGACAAAGTTATGGCAGTTCAAAGTTGCTCAGTAGCTGCGACGGTCAGAACCGAAATTAACCCTTATAAATGAATCGGTTACTAAACGGTTATTTTGGTTCAAAGAGTTTCGGCTTATGGGTACAGCGGAAAAAATTTTTCCGGTTACGGTTTCAGTTAGTGTTACAAACTTCAGTCGGTTTTTATCGGTTAAAGGTTACGGTTTCGGTTAAGGTTTCAACCCCTGGTGTGAACTAAAAACTTATTTATTTAGCTAATACTTAAAAGTTTAGTTAATATGTGAACTAAAAACTTAATTTTTAGCAAATACGTTGTATAAAAATGTAGGTAATATGTATGTGAACTAAAAACATATTTTTTAGGAAGTACGTTGCTAATTGAGTGAATAAGTTAACTAAAAATCTCCTTTCGGGTCGCCTTCTTAGAGGTTCGCTTTAGAACCGATTTGCAGCATTGTTCATAACAGAAGCCAAGTTAAGTCACATATAAAAAACTTCGAGCTGATGCGAAATCTTTGTTCTGTAGAAATTGTTTTAAATGACTTGAAAGATTTGTTGTTTTTTTTCGAAAATGAAGTTATATTCTATGGTGTTATTGTTGAGACACTTTTGTGTGTTTTGTTTAACCGAAAAAGAGTATTTGGTGGAGTGAAAAACCGAGAAAATATGTTGTTTTGTTTGATTGGTAGTTTGCGACTTTAGCTTCTGAAGGCTGTGGTTGAAAATAACACCTCAGTCTTAGACCTTAGGTTTGCCAAAATTTATTTCGGGATCATATTGTCGCTTTTAAAAGACTTTCGAATCATATAACTTCTGCCTATTGACTATAACAGTGTTGTCACTCCTATGAGCGAAAGCTCATTCGTTTTTGGAGAATGCTATCGGCTAGGCTGCGGATTCTGTTTTCGATATCGCTTCAGGTTGCTTTTTCCGTGGATTGGAACTTGGTGACACCATCGAGATGGATAAAATATTCTCACGGAAATAAATGTTTTTGATTTGCTTAACAATTTGTAAACCTTAATCAATTTCATATTCTGTAATTTGTCTTTGCAGCGGCCTCCGTTGCCGTCTCCTCATGGACTTTAGTCGCAATTAGCTGTGAGCGCTACTATGCCATATGCCATCCTCTAAGATCGAGGACATGGCAGACTAGAAGTCATGCTTATAAGATAATCGGCTTCATTTGGCTCGGCGGAATTTTGTGTATGACGCCGATAGCCGCTTTTAGTCAATTGATTCCAACCAGTCGACCAGGTAAGTGAGTGTCCAGTAGTAAGTACTTCTTGTTGATCTGCATTCTTTCTTTTTTCTGACATAGGTTATTTTAAGTGCCGCGAGCATTGGCCCGATCAGGAATACGAGCGCTTGTATAACATCATATTGGACCTCATTCTACTCGTCCTACCGCTTCTGATTCTATGCGTTGCATATATACTGATTACACGCACCCTCTATGCCGGTATGGACATGGGCAATGATGCCACGATACCGCTTAGCAGAAGCCACGCCCAGCCTGCAGTAACTGCATCAATTGCCTGTACGCCCGGCAGAAGCAACTGTATTCTGGTGCTGAATTTCCCCACTGAGTGCAATGGTAAGTTTTTGACATGTCCATCGATTTCATTAAATTGGGTATCTTTTGCATCGTTTTTTTTTTTGCCAGAAAGCAGCAACAACAATATAAGTGGAACATCAACAATAGCAACAACGACACTAACAAATACGACAACGACGACATTAACAACGGTAACACTGGCTAAGTCATTGACCTTCTCGCCGAGTTTGCGTGTACTCGACGCTTCCCTACGTAGGTAAGCTTTCACTTCTAATTCTGTCGAAATTTACGAAATTGAATAACTTACGCTAGATAGGTAGCCAGCACTTTAGCTTCTTTTGTGGTGATAAGAAATAATATGATTATTTGGCAGAGACGGGCCCAATTAACTACTTTTGTAATGCATTTTCCATTTCACTAGCATAGAAAAAAGTAGAGCTAATAAAAAGGACATTTCAGTAGCATCGAAAAAGAAATACTATTGAAAAATTTTGTAACTTGCATTGAATATGAAAAGTAATTAAAATTTGTTTTTGGCATTGAATAATTCTAGTGACATTGCAATTTTAATTAGCATTATAATTGAATTTTTAGAGTAATTAAATTTGGAAATTTAGTATCTTAAAACTATGTTAAAAAAATGTTAAAAATTTGAAAAAATGTTAAAAATCTAAAAAAAATAAAAAAAATTTTATAATATGTTAAAATTTTGAAAACAAAGTTAAAAACCTAAACAAATGTTTAAATTTGTATAAATGTTACAAATTTTAGGAAAATTGGAAAAGTCTTAAAAATGGTATGAAAAAATGTTAAGCATTTTTTTTATTTCTAACCTTTTTTTTAGCAACAGAAAACACCCTTTCTGATGCTGCACTGATCGCCGGAGCTGCCAATATCTTGCAACTAATTTGATATGAAAAGTAATTAAAATTTGTTTTTGGCATTGAATAATTCTAGTGACATTGCAATTTTAATTAGCATTATAATTGAATTTTTAGAGTAATTAAATTTGGAAATTTAGTATCTTAAAACTATGTTAAAAAAATGTTAAAAATTTGAAAAAATGTTAAAAATCTAAAAAAAATAAAAAAAATTTTATAATATGTTAAAATTTTGAAAACAAAGTTAAAAACCTAAACAAATGTTTAAATTTGTATAAATGTTACAAATTTTAGGAAAATTGGAAAAGTCTTAAAAATGGTATGAAAAAATGTTAAGCATTTTTTTTATTTCTAACCTTTTTTTCAAATTTTTAACATTTTCTTAGATTTTTAACATTTTTTTCAAATTATTATTTTTTTTTAGATTTTTAACGTATTTTTAAATTTTTAAAATTTTTTAAAATTTTTAACATTTAATCAAATTTTTCAAAATTTTTAAGATTATTTTAAATTTTTTACATTTTTAAAAAAATGTGAACATTTTTAGACCCCGTACTTAAAAAAAGTACAAGGGTCTATTAAGTTTGTTTCAAAACAGAGGATCCCCCCCGGCTCACATAAAAAATCCAGAAAGTCACATGGGTCCACCAATCTATTCCATGAATATAGATTATGTAAAGCATATTTTCTCAAACACGGATTCCCTACCTAATAATCGTCTGCAAGACAATTTAAACGTTATGTAACGGTATTCGGCCAATCAGTTACATTTCAATTGTTCAAAGTGTATGTTTATGACATTAAGTCGCACTAGACCCTGTTTAGGTTTATATGTATTCGATTAACAACGTTTCAACGTATATCTTCCGTAAAGATAGGTTTTGTTGAGGCGGTTGTCAGATCAGAGATCTGACACACTTAGGCCCTTGTGGGCGTATTGTGATACCGAGGATCTATTTTCGTTTCCCGACTTGCTGAATAGCTCAGAAATCCTATCTCAATGGGGATTGCCGAGGAGTCTCAGCCTTCGTAGAGAGAGCCCCGGACAGGAACAAAAAATGTGCTCCACTTATTCTTCTTCTTTCTCATCACTGCAGCTCCTACAAAAGTAGTTTTAAGGTGCAGCGAGCCTGGCTCCTGTGTGCCTATTAACCAGTGAGCTGTTAGAGCTTTGACAACTGCAGAGCATCGGTTTCTATTTAGATTGGACAGCTGTGCCGTACGTTTCTTGTCGTTTGCTTTTCATGTCTGTCTAGTCACTCTACAATGAGACACGAGTTGCCATTGGAGATTGGATTCTTGGCTAAACTTTTCTTTTACGAGGAGCAAGCAGGTAGCCATATGTACACACAGTCTCTCTGCACCAGGGGAAACGGGATGATGTGGTTTCTCGTCTGGCTTGTTCATCGGCGATGCAATTTCCTGCAATGTCTCTGTGTCCTGTGACCCACATAAGATTAATTGCAAACTGCTGCGCCATCTAAAGAACAGATTTGGGACAGTTTGTCACCAATATAGAGTTAGTTGCTATTGCACTGACTGATTTAATAGCCGCTTGGATGTCAATGTAGATGTGTATTAGACTTCTGCATGAATGCATCCATAACGGCAAATGAATCACTTATTTTAAAAGTGGGCACACTTTTTTTTCTGCACAGTATAATTGGGTGTGAGTGAGTAGGGTAATATTGCCTGTATTGACAGACAGTGTATTCACTCTCTCCATAGTTGCACAGCTGTTGATGAGTAAAGCAAAATTGGTGTGCAGTCAACGCACTGTACAGTGTTTTGGTGTGCAGTTGACTAACTGTACAGTGAGTGAAACTTCATGAAATATGTCATATGCCAGAATAAGATGAAAAACATTGGTTTATATTTCCCTATAAAAATTTATTTATTATAAAATAAAGAGTTTAACAGTTAGTAATATTTTAATTAAAAGTAATTATAATAAATGTTTTATGTTATAAAAGATTCTATATTTAAGTTGTTAACATTTAAATGAAGGAACATTATTTTGTTTACCGTGTCTTCAGTGGTGGCAATTTTTGATCGTTTTTCGCTTATCAAATTTTTAGCAACAGAAAACACCCTTTCTGATGCTGCACTGATCGCCGGAGCTGCCAATATCTTGCAACTAATTTGATACATTAGCGGAAAATGGTCTTTATTAATTGACCACCACTGCAGAACATCGAAATCTTCACTATAAGGTTTATTTATATTTTTATATGTTTGAATTTCATCTTGTATATATGATAAAATATTTGTGCTTTGAATGGGTTGGGAATAAGCTGCAAAAATGTTATCTATGTCTTGTGTGGGCTTAATTAATTTTTCAATAGCATCATTTTGGCTGTTTATATGAATATTAAGCATAATTTCTTCAATGTCACTGACAGTTTTTTCCTTTTCTAATTCTGTGAATTTTGTTAATTTATTTGTGGGTGGAAACAAAAATGGGGCAATGTTGTGATATTTTCTTAAATTGTCTAGAACTATTGAATATAAATATTGTAAAAGTGAAAGCTTGCATTTTTGTATAATGTCTATGTCACTGTCTTGTGGAGTGGCTATGTTTTTTAAGTTATTTATGTGTGGAATAGTCAAATGCAAAGTTGGATAATTGCTACCCTCAAGCTTTTTGGAGCAAGCTTCAAAAGGAGCAAGAAGGTTCACCATATCCCTTACATTACTTAAATTGATGTCCTGAATTCTACAGATTTCTTTTTTTTCCACCAAAATCGGCGAAATTTCCATCCAGTTCAACTCAACTGACTTAAATAGGTTGAATATCGTATTCCAACGAGTTAGACAGTAGCTTTTCAGGGTGCTTGTTAAACTTGAGTTTTTTCCAGATTTTTTGAAATACTTAACAAGCTTGCTGCAACGATTAACCAGATTCAGTAATTCTGGTACCTCATTTACAACTTTGCCAATCACATTGTGGACCAAGTGATTAGCACAGTGTAATGTGCTAAGTCCGTTGAATGCGGCTTTCATGTTTGCCCCTCGGTCAGTAACAATGATTGGATCATCCATCAGCAAATCATTCGAATTCGAATAATTTTGTTTTTGATTTCATTGCCTAAGAAATATTGATATTATATATAATATATTCCAATAAAATTTTACAATTCTTACCGGTACATGAGACTCCACCCATTGATTTCACTGCTAGCAGGTTATACTATACTATACCGAAGTTATACTATATCCAAACTTTTTCTGCTCTTGAATCTCGATTTTTAATTCACGGTAGTAAAAATCATATAGCGCACCGATGTTTCGCGATATAGTTGTGGGATGCGGCAGTACTGACTCAATATTTACGTTTTCTCCCAGTTTCGCACCAACAGAAATAAAAAACTGGGCTAAGTTTTTTAATCCCGAGTCCGCAATTAT
Source organism: Drosophila kuntzei (assembly GCA_035042165.1). Classification (NCBI taxonomy): domain Eukaryota; kingdom Metazoa; phylum Arthropoda; class Insecta; order Diptera; family Drosophilidae; genus Drosophila; species Drosophila kuntzei. The sequence goes on from JAWNLU010001728.1 coordinate 49,737, forward strand.
ATTAAAGGATCGACTGTTCTTTACTGTCCACTCCGTTGCCAGTTTGGTGCATTTCTTTTTTGTTTCAGGGTCAACATCAACGGCAGAAAGACTGCGCTTTCGGCTATTGGCCATTATGTAGCACTTGTGTTTTACTAAATTGGATGTGCTTTTGTCGAATTTGTAAATGTTTTTACATGTGTTGCACACTACTGCATCAGTCGTCTCTATGCCATTTTCATTAACAAGTCGAGAAAAGGTCTCCCACACTTTGCTCCGACCACGTGAAGGAGTTGGCTTAAGCCTACCAGCTAATAATTTTGATTTTATTGTCGCAGCGTACTCTTTAAAACGCGACTCATTTGATGTGTCCAACGTTGAAGTCTGATTTCAACAAAATTTGGTTTTAATGTATATACAAATGAACATTCAAGATACATACATATATTCGACAATCACTGTTTTTGCCTGGGGGTCGGGCACTATATTACCACAAATATACAATAGACAATCACAAACATATAAAATCACACATATTCTAATTCCAATACAGATTTATTGTAACAAAAACTTACAATTTCTTGTGCGTTCATTGCACGAGCGTCGTTTTCCTTGCCTTCCATGTTTATTATGCACGTGTTGAAAAAGAATGCACTCATTTGCACAGTTGTACAATAGCACACACAAGCTGTGCAGCGTGTTAAAAAAGGATAAATGTAATACTCACTAACGAAGAGTACAACCATATACTGTTCTCACTCTAAGTGAGAACAATAAAAATGTTGTGCTGTCTTCTTCTGGCCTATAAAATATACTGTACAGCAAAGAATGAGTGCAGTATTTTGAAGGGCACTACACTACTGTGCAGATCTGTCAAGCTAGAAATGAGTATATTCATGCAGAAGTCTAGTCCAAACATAACGACTGTGCCGTATCCGAAGAATTTGTTATTTCGAAGTCCACGGCCGTGTAAAGGCCTCCAGTGATAGAAAGGTTTGCGTCTATGATCGTAGGATTACAAAGAAAATCTCCCTCTTTACGATTAACTGGGAGGTGAATGCGGTTTTTTGTCAGTGGTTGTATTAAAAGGAGGTCGGTGCTACAGTTCATTTCTGTAAACATGTCAATGGAAGTGAAGGGTGTTTCGAATTTGGAATCTTGCATGTTTAGTTTTACCTTATGGGCCGCGAGGAAATCCATTCCCAAAAGTCCATTGAAAAATGGGTAGAATTTTAAAAGTAACAGACTTAATTCGTCTGATTCCTTAAATTCTGGTGGCATGGGTAGAACAATTTTATTTTTTATCTCGTAACTATGTAGAACGGTTTGAATTGTAACCTTATTGGCCAAGCCCAATATACTGTCTGTTGCGGCAAAAATCGGGTCAAGAAATGAGAAAGTCGAACATTATTAAACATCTATTAAACATTTTAAAGGGGCTTTAGTCTCAAAAACGTTAAGAAGTATGTAGGGAAGTGTTTGTCCGTGAGATTTTTTGTTTATGTATCCGACTGGTTTGTCGAGGCATTTTCCTGAAAATTTTCGTTGTCGTTTATATTGTTAAAATTTGAGTTGAGGCGTTTTCCCGAATTACGGTTTTGAGAGTCCTGTCTGTTATTGTTATTGTTTTGAGTCTGATTGCCCTCTCGTCTGAATGGGTTTTGATTTGATGAGTTAGTATCACTACGGTTGTGTGTTCTGTAATTGTTATTGCCGAAGTTATTTCCTTGGTTGTTTTGGTTAGAATTTTTGTCATATGGTCTGTTTCTACCTGTGTTGTTGTTAGAGTTTTGGGCCCTATTTCGTCCTTGGTAGTAATAGCTTTGTTCAGTCCGGCACAACTCATATGCATTCTCGATCGTGGCTGGGTTTCTAGTCCTGATGAGTGACCTAAGGGGTTCACGAGGTCCGAACACAAGGGCGTGGAGACAAATCTCATCATACAATGCTTTTTTCGCCATTGGGCTTACAGCTTGCTGGTCATATGCATGAGAAAGTTCCAACAGTTGACTCCTGATTCTCATGATATCAAAAAAAAGTTTGCCTAAAGGAAGTCTTTCTGGTAGGGTTTGTATTTCCTTAATGAACATTGGTTCGGTTTATTTGCATGAGTACATACGGTTTAAGTTTTCCTTAATATGGTCCCATTCAAGTCTGGTTTTTAACATGTTCAATGTCTGGTCCGTTCTACCTATTACTTTGTTACGTAGTGTTCGTAAGAGTAGTTGTCCGTATGGTGTATGGTCTGTACCCCTGATGAGCATAATTATCTCTTCAACACTGGTTATGAATGTTTCTAATGTTCCCGGGATTCCTTCAAAAGTAAGGAGTTGTTTAACGAAAGCGAGAATATCAGTTGAGTTTAGAGTCATGTTAACTGAAGTATTTAATGCGGTACTAGCATCTCCTATACCCGCCCCACTTGTTGCAGGACTAACATTCCTAATTGTTCCAGATCCGTTTCCTGAATCCATGTTTCGCTGAGTTTCGGGTATCAAGGCTTCTACTTCCCTAATTTCTGGTAAGCTAATACTCCCTCTAAGGGTTCTACTTCTAAGGCCTAGTCTGGACTTTGTTTTGGCTACCAAACCTCTTTGGGACATTTGCAATTGAGCGACTTGTTTTGTTGTTATAAGTACTGTACTATATATATATATATATGTCGTATAAAAGAGACAAGGGAATGCAAAAGTGTAGCTTAATGTCTAAATATATAGGGTATTATAAATTTGTAGTGTATGTATGTATACTATAATAGTGTAATTTTTGTGATATAACTTATCTCTTGTTATTTTGTAAACGATTAATGTTGACGTCTGCAATACATGTGTATTAGTGTGTATGTATTATAAGATATTTCATGTGGACTCAGTGGCAATAGTAATCCGGAAAAATTTATATTTTTAGTGGTTTGAAAGAGAGAGAAATAGCTTTGGAATACAATGTTACTGTGCCTTTATGGTTTGGATATAAGTTAAGGTTAAATGTTTTATTTTTGTATATAATTATTTTTTATTTGTTTTGTTCAGTTATGCTGATATTAGGTTTCATGTTACATTTGGGACGCCCACTCGAGTTTTGTTGTGTGCAATTACATATATAAACCGATTACGAATGACCCTTCTAACCGCAAAGTGCAAGCTAAGCGTTTATACTCTGCACTTGAGAAAGACCGTAATTCAGACATTTGTATAGTACAAATGTTTGGTATGTATGTTTGCGATGGTAATGACATATACAAAGTATAAACAATAGGGCAAATGGGACCAACTAATCGGTTACTTTTAATATTCAAATTCTGATATTTATGCAGTTACACATATATGAAGAAGGAAGGGTAATACAGACTGAATATTTGTGTTTTGTTATCTGACCGGTATCTGCGATAGAGTCCGATCAGAAAACAAAAAAAAAACAATTGTATATATGGTTTCGCATACTGGCGGTGATCTGCGATAGATACTGGCATAGTCACGAAATAATTGGGATTAATTAATAATTTTTGTTTAATTTATTTGCATACTGACGGTATCTGCGATAGATGTCCGCACAGTAAAAACGAAAAAAAATTGTTTTCTATATATTGTAGATTTATATTTGTTTACTGATGGTATCTGTGATAGATGCCCGATCAGAAAAACAAAGGTTTCTTTTTTTCTTTTTTTTTATGTTGTAATTTGTTGTATATACGGTTTCGCATACTGGCGGTGATCTGCGATAGATACTGGTACAGTCACGAAATAATTGGGGTTAATCAATAATTTGTATTTAATTTATTTGCATACTGACGACATCTGCGATAGATGTCCGATCAGAAAATGTGTTGAGGAATTATTTTATTCATTATTATTTTTCATTATTATTTATTATAATTTTTTTTTTTTTTGAGTTTGTTTGTTATTGCACTTTTCACATTTCACTTTCCTGCCTATTATTGCCACTAAGTGCTCACCTGGATTTATTACAATGTTATAAATATGAAGACGTTGATTTCCATTGTTCCACGGGAGTGATCCTTGGTTCGTAGTCCGGCTGCGCCAATTACCAGTTGACTCCTGAGTGGTTGGCTTGATTATAGGGTTTTTTTGTTAGCGAGTTGAGAATAATAGACTGTCTCCGACAAGATTCAAATACCAAGTGTACAGAGTTTATTTCGATATGGTTATATGTAGCCTTTCACAGAGGCTCTCAGTTTAGTATATAAGAACAAAGTAAATAAAAATAAAGTAGAGGCTATGTATTACGAAACCGCTGAGTCGGCTTTGCGCCGGATATCGAGTCCCAGATCCAATGTTGTTTACATTGAATCTCATTTGTGTTGCGTCGGCGGATTTTATGTTGCAACACTCAAAGTAATGTCTGGGTTGAATGACATAGTCGTTCAGTAGATCACTGACTTTGTTGCCCGAGAGGGTTTAGGTGGGGGAGATGTGGGGTAGTTGGTGGTAACTCACGCCCCACTGTAGAGCGGTCCAGGGCAGTCACTTGGGCAGACGTCAGGCCTCTTAGGCAGTTGTCAGACTTTTTTCCTTCATCCAGAACTTTGGTAATTATGCCTTTCCACAGACTTGGGCTGCTGCCGTTGACGCTGCCGTTGGTTATCCTGTAGTTGTAGTCGAAGTTGTGGTTATTGCTGTTGTTCCTGCACTCTTTGTGCCATTTATAGACGAGCCCGGACCATGTAACGGTCGCCATGTAATGTTATAATCACTTCACGTTATTATTAGCGACATGCGCATATATCGAGAGTACACTTTACCCAGTGTCTTTAAAATATATGTTAAATTTATATTTTATTAACGAATTTATTTGTTTATGGTTCAACTAGAACCTTGTTTGGTTGATACAATTTTAAGACTAAAGTTAGAAAATAATATGGCTTTACATGAAGCTTTTGCTTAGTATTGATATCCATCTGGACCATCCAAATTAAATTTTTTCATCGCTGAAAATGATATTTCGCCACTCCAAGTCACAAAACTTATTTTTCTCCGTAAAGTGCACGCGGGCAAATTTTTTTCATGTGTTGTGAATTGATCATCTCGTAAAATTGGTTGAAAACGACGCTTAGAGACAGGAAGACTCAGTTCCTGCAAAATTTTGGCTGAGCTTAGGTTTTCTTTCACAGCTAAGCTCTTTATTCGCCGCTTATCTCGTTATTTGACCAATGGAGGGCGACCAGAATGTGGCTTCTTTCCATGGTTTTCGGGGTCATTTAGAAGCTTTTGAATTTTAAAAAAGCTTCTTTCCATTTTTATCACAATTTTACGTAAAGCCCTCCCTGGTTCTATACGTCAATATTTTAACACGCTCTTCATTGGAGAGATAACAATTTTGCGGCATTTCTACAAACATTTGACCAATTTTAACTTAATATCGCAATAATCAAAGTCAAAACTTACTTTTATTGTCTCTGTACACTCATAATCAACGATTCTGTTAAGATTTGCATGTGAATGCATTCGAACGATGTCAGAAACTGACTTGATCAGTTGTATTATTTCGTTGTACAACGAGAGATAGCGAACAATTTCCATAGAAATAACGGATCCTAATTGCGATTTCTGCTTTGTGTCAGTGCTTTAGGCATGAGAAATAGTTAAAAAAAAGACTACTCAGAAAATCGAAGTTGAAAATATAAACAGCAAACTATAGACAAACCGATATTAGTTCGATAAGGTGACTTTTTTCGCTGGCCTTATATACTGCGCTCTGGCAACCGAGTAAGGGGCGGTATAACTTCCTTCTTGCAAGCCCGAGGAAAATTTCTGGCCTACGTGGGAATTTTCTTTACGTTTCCTTCTTCTCAGCTGTGTACAGCGATTAGTTGAAAATGGAAGACCGTGATCCTTTTCACAAAATCTCGAGGCTTGCGCGTACCCCGCCGAGTGGCAATGCAGATTAAGTGCCAAGGGAGAAGGCATTGTCACCAGAGAACGCGGAGACTGCGGAGCCAAAGAACTTATTTGAACTCACTACCTTAGCTTCTAGACAGAGGCATATAAATCCGCTGCTGAGGGATCAACTGGCAACGCTGGTTACACTGAATGAGGTCGCTGTTAGGATTGCAAAACAAGAAACTTTCTGTAAGGAAACCCAAACTGTAGAAGTAAGCAGAATAGCTAGAGCAGCGGAAGCGCAGACAACTCCACAAGACATGCCGTATGCTCGCAGAGGGCACAAAGTGCAGTCACCTCGAAATGCTACGCCGAAGAGGCCTCGAACAACAACATTGGAGCAGAGTCTAACGCCTCCAAAGAAGATCAGGTCGCGTCCAAGTGGCATGGATGAGCAGAGGCAGAGTTCGCAGTTAGTAAGTGGAAATGTATTGGCAAGGGGTCAAGAAAAAGCAAATGCTACGCAGAAAAAATTCGAGCAGCAAAAAATGGCTAAAAGAAACCAGAACGGACGCCATTAGAGTATCAGGAGTGGTTGGCTGCACTTACGCGGACCTGTTAAGATCAGTTAAGGGCGATTCCACATTAAAACATATTAGCAACGATGTACAGGGCATCCTTAGGGCAGCTAATGGAGATCTGCTGCTCCGTCTTACAAAACGGCCAACACACAGCACTGAGGAGCCCCAGAGACATTTCGGAAGACACTTGGCGCACTGTAGTAAAGGCACTCACCGAACAAACCAGGGAGGAATTACGTGATCTTGACGAGTTGACCACCAATGACGAAATAATTAAGGCAATAAACAGAGAAATGGGAGTGGCAATAAGCGAGCGGCCACAACTTTTTGCACAGGTGTACAATAAATGCCTCATCGAAGGAACATTTCCATTCAGATGGAAACAACAGAATCTAGTATTGATTCCAAAGCCAGGAAAAGACCCCGAAAATCCCTGGTCATATAGATCCATTTGCCTTCTAGACACAGCAGGGAAAATACTCGAAAAAATGATCTGCAGCAGGCTAGGTGAACAAATTGACGCTGCCGGAGGCCTCTTCGAGAGCCAATATGGCTTTAGAAAGCCCCGCTCTATGATCGACGCACTCACGAGGGTTAGCATCGCCAGAAAAGTTAATAGGTGGCTATACTTTTACACGGACGACGGAACAAAGGCATACAACGTCACAGAAGGTGTACCACAAGGATCGGTACTGGGACCACTACTGTGGAACACAATGTACGACGGAACCTAACGATTGAACTTCCAGCAGGGTGTTGAGATTGTTGGCTCCGGAAGTAGAGCATGCAACCAATGATGCCATCCAAACTATTGGCAACTGGCTTATAGTAGCAGGTCTGGAGATGGCGGAGCAGAAGACAGAAGCGATCATCAGTAGCCGAATGAAAGTGGAGATGGCTCGTATAGCCGTAGGTGGTACAACCATATGCTCGTAGAGATCAATTAAATACCTGGGAGTGCTAATAGACACGTGACTGTCCTATAGGGAACACTTGAAGGAAGCTCACAAAAAAGCCAAAGGCACATTTCAAACAGTGACAAGAATGATGGGTAGCCACAGAGGCCCCAAGTCGGAAGGCAGGATTCTCCTATTGGCCAAATCACAAATGCTGTATGCTGCAACAATTTGGTAATCCGCGACCAGCAAGCCAAGTTATATCAAAGGAATGGTGTCCAATTTCAGGTTGGGTGCCCTGCGAATATGCTCCATGCGACGCCATCATGGTGATCAGCGGCATTACTCCAGTAGAACAAGCAGCAACAGAAGGCAGCGTATACCGTGGGAAATAGTCAGCCAATCTACCAGCCGAAATAGGGGCAGTCAAGGCAAATGCGAGGATCAGATGCATTGCTGCTTGGCAAGTCAAGTGGAACAGATCGGCAAATGGGAGATGGACACATGGCCTCATCCCAATAATCGAAACGTGGATAGGCCGCAAACACGGTGAGCTTACATTCTACCTGACGCAGATATTGAGCGGACACGGCTGCTTTAAGCAATATCTGCACCGTTTTGGCCACGAAACCGACCCATTGTGCACGTTCTGCAGCACGCCAGAAAACGCGGAACATGTTCTTATTACACGCCCGCGGTTCGCCCAGGAAAAAGGTGAAGCGAAGCGGATTTTGGGCGTGGAAATGACCGCAGCCAACCTGGTCCCACAGATGCTGGAAAGCCAGGGTAAGTGGACAGCAATCTGCATCCTGGCAGAGAACATCACGTCCGAGCTAAGGCGTCTAGAAAGACAGAGAAGACGAGATCGAGAGAGTCCGCGATAGGCCAGCCATCCTTGCGAAGTAATGTTTCACGGCAGTCCAGCAAGACTGGACTACTTATGCTGGGTTTACAGTGGCAGTTTCACCCATCTTGGGACACCAGTCAAAATTTTTACACTGGCGACGCATAAATTGTGTCTCACAGCGCTGTGGCAAGCCGAAATGATTACCTTCAATGTAAACACTACTTTTCATTTTCACAGAGCGTCACAGCATCGAAAATGTTCTCAAAAAGTGAACATTGAACAAGCTCCTGATCATAAACAAGTTCCACAAAAAGAATAAAAACATAAAATGTAAGCCGTGAATTGCAAAAGTTGCAAAAATTTTGAAAAATATGGAAAAGTCAGCGAGCTCTGCGTCCTTCATTTCTTTCACCAAACAAAAAAAAAAAAAACACTGAATTTTGGGTTGTTTTATTGTAAACAAATTATCGGTGGCGCAGTGTGGCAGAAAAACCAACTTGCTTATGCTCGTTTGAGCTGGTTCCTTTGAAACAGTTGTCAAGTGATTTTATGGCACAGCCGTGCCAGTCTCTGGCGCAGAAAGTATGCGGCACCGAATGACACTGGTGTTTACATTGAAAGTGGCACATTATTGTGGCACCCAATAGGTATAATCCACTAACATCCGTACAATGGAAGTCCCTGTGGATTCTTATTTCTCAGAAACTTGTTAACATCAATGACTGAGTCCAGTGTTATTGTTTTTAACTATGATATCCAATCTAATGGCTTTTTAAAAATAATTACTATTTTTTTTTTAATAAATCTCTTAGAAAAAGGTTTTCAATAATTTGCAACTATTGAGGGATTTTATCCTCAAATCACTGCGGACGGCAGTCCGCGCTTGTGACGAAAGCAGCACGAAGGGTGCGAAAGGCGACTAGCATTATATACACGATGAATGGAAAATTTGCTATGACTGTCCGATCGGATTGAGTTTAATACCGATCGAAAGGTATGACTTTAACTAACAAAAGTGCATACTAGGACTTTTGGTAACTCACCTGCTTCATGAGATAAAAGGGTGTAAGTGGGAGGTGCCAAATTTTAATGATTGCAGCTAGTGGGGCCGTTGGAGCCTTTGGTTAAATTTTAACAAATTTTAATTAAAAATACGCGTCGAATGATGCCTCGACCATTCCAATCCGACATTTAGTTCAAAAGATGGTTCAAAATTTTTAATGGCCTTTTCAAAATTTGATGAAAAGTTTGTTTGTCTGTTTGTTTGGATCAAAGCGCTGAAAAAGCTTAGATTTTTGATAAGCAATTGTTTCTTATCAGAAATCTAGAAATGTTTGTTCTACGATTTTAGCGGGAAATAGCTAGTTTAGTGGGAAATAGCTAAAACCCGATCAATTTGAAACACCCACAGTTTCCAATCCCAAGAAGCTACAGATGTGTTTTATGTGTCGTTAGAAAGGTATTTTGAAAGCTTTTAGATGTGTCTTGAATATTTGCAAAGTGCTCAGGTAAAATTCTAAAGGTGTAAAAATCTTTTTTAGCTGACATTTTGGCGATTTATTAGAAAACGGCTCTAACGAATTTCAATATGTTGTATTACGTAAAATTTCGCGTCTTTTGATATATGACACATATCTTTAAGTGAAAAGGTTTGGAAGTTATTACCTGTTAACTGAATGTATACATTTTACTATGTACCATATTTACCATAATAAAATTAAGCTTTAGTACGAAAACTTTTTTGTTTCTCAAGATATTTTAACCAATTTGACCGAATATGTATTGAAGTTGGTGTATTACGTCCTGACCAAATTTGGTTCAAATCGGTCTACTATATCATATAGCTGCCATAGAACCGATCTGTCGAATTTCAAGTTTTAGTATGAAAAACTTTTTTGTTTTCCGAGATATCTCAACTAAACGGACTGAATATGCAATAACCAAATTTGGTTCAAATCGTTCAACTATATCATATAGCTGTCATAGAAACGATCTTTCAAAAATCAAGTTATAGTATGAAAAACTTTTTGTTTTTTGAGATATCTTGATCACACTGACTTTATATATCCTGACCTAAATGGGTTAAAATTAGTTTACTGATATAGTAATATATGATAATATACCTGCCCTTTTTATTTTTTATTTGAAGTAAGCATTTCGATAATTTTATATCAAAGTTACAATGTCCTAATCATATGAAATTCCAAAAATTTCTGATATCTTCCAAAAAAAACTTCTTTACAAATTTCTGATATCCTGTTTTGTGACGAACGATATTAGATGTTATACATAAAATATTTAAAAATAAAAGTTTGGCATTCGGCACTGCGCATTAAAATTATTTTTAGGTATACCGAATCGAGATCCCTTTGCGCAAGGTGCCGAATGTCAAACTTTTTTAGACCCCGTACTTAAAAAAAGTACAGGGGTCTATTAAGTTTGTTTAAAAAAATTTACGTAACAGGCAGAAGGAGGCGTGGCAGACCCCATAAAGTATATATATTCTTGACCAGCATCAACAGCCGAGTCGATATAGCCATGTCCGTCTGTCCGTCCGTTCGTCCGTCTGTGTGTAAGTTAAGCTGTTTAATTGTGTGAGGGTTGGCAGTAATCATAAATAAATGGCATTAATCATAAATTAATGCTGCTGACCAAACTGAAATTTGGGAAATTAACTCTAAATGGCTCCTGTGGCGTAGCGTACTGAGTCGCTGAATTGATCCAACTTTATACTATCGAACTGCAGGTCGCAGGTTCAAATCCTGCCTTGGGCAGATGGTTTTTCATTTATTTTTTATAAATTGCCATGTCACTGCGGACGGCAGTCCGCGCTAGTGACGAAAGCAGCACGAAGTGTGCAAAAGGCGACTAGCAATATATACACGCAGAATGGAAAATTTGCTATGACTGTCCGATCGGATCGAGTTATATACCGATCGAAAGGTATGACGGTCAATAACAAAAAAGCATACTAAGACTTTTGGTAACTCACCTGGTTCATAAGATATGGGGGTGTAAGTGGGAGGGGCCAAATTTTTATGATTGCAGCTAGTGGGGCCGTTGGAGCCTTTTGGTTAAATTTTATATTTTTTAAAAATTCTTGTTAAAAATACGCGTCGAATGATACCTCGATCATTCCAATCCGACATTTGGTTCAAAAGATATATTAATTTGAAGTTTTTAAGGGCCTTCTCAAAATGAGATGAAAAGTTTGTTTGTCTGTTTGTCTGTTTGTCTGTTTGTCCATTTGTCCATTTGTTTGTTTGTACGAAGGCGCTGAAAAAGCTAAATTTTTCTGATGAGGAATTGTTTCTTATCAGAAATCTAGAAATGTTTGTTCTACGACTTTAGCGGGAAATAGCTAGTTTAGCGGGAAAAAGCTAAAACGTGATAAATTTGAAACACCCATTGCTTCCAATCCAAGAAAGCTAGAGATGTGTTCTATATGTCGTTAGAAAGGTATATTAGAGGGCTTTCAGACGTGCCTTGAATATTTTTTTGCAAAGTGCTCAGGTAAAACGCTACAGGTGAAAAAAGAATTTTTAGCTTAAACTTTGGCGATTTATTAGAAAACGGTTCCGACGATTTTTATTAAATTTCAATATGTTGTAACATATAAAATTTCGCGTCTTTTGATATATGACACATGTGTCTCAGCCATAAGGTTTGGAAGATATTAACGGTAAACTGAATATATACATTTTACTATTTACTATATGGTACTAAATAGAAAATCAAGCTTTCGTACAAAAAACTTTTTTGTTTTTCAAGGTTTCTCAACCAATTTGACAAAGTATGCATTTAAGTAAGTCTTACACATTATGTCCAAATTTAGTTGAAATCGGTCCACTATATCATATAGCTGTCATAGGAACGATCGGTTAAAAATCAAGTTTTAGTATGAACAACTTTTTTGTTTTTTAAGGTTTCTCAACCAATTTGACAGAGTATGCATTTAAGTTAGTCTTACACATTATGTCCAAATTTAGTTCAAATCGGTCCACTATATCATATAGATGCCATAGGAACGATCCGTTAAAAATCAAGTTTTAGTATGAAAAACTTTTTTGTTTTTCAAGGTTTCTCAACCAATTTGACAGATTATGCATTATAGTTGGTCTTATACATCCTGACCAAATTAAGTTCAAATCGGTCCACTATATCATATAGCTGCCATATGAACGATCGGTCCAAAATAAGGTTTCAGTACGAAAATCTTTTATATTTCTCAAGATATCTGAACCAATTTGACACAGTATGCATTTAAGTTGGTCTTATACATTATGTCCAAATTTAGTTCAAATCGGTATACTATATCATATAGCTGCCATATGAACAATCGGTATAAAATAAAGTTTTAGTATGAAAAACTTTGTTGTTTTTTTAGATATCTTGATCACACTGTCAACATACGCATCTGGGTTGGTTTTATACATCCTGACCAAAATTGGATAAAATCGGTTTACTATATTATATAGCTGCCCTATTTATTTTTTATTTGAAGTAAGCATTTTGATAATTTTATAGCAAAACTACACTGTCAGAATCATATTAAATTCCAAAAATTTCTGATATCTTCCAAAAAAACTTTTTAACAAAGTAAAAGTCTAGTGACGAAAGTCTTTCCCTACCCCAAAATTTCTGATATCCCATTTTGTGACGAACGATATTAAACTTAATATATAAATAATTATAAAATAAAAAGTTTGGCATTCGGCACTGCGCATTAAAATTATTTTTAGGTATACAGAATCAAGATCTTTATGCGCAATGTTCCGAATGCCAAACTTTTTATTTTATAATTATTTATATATTAAGTTTAATATCGTTCGTCACAAAATGGGATATCAGAAATTTTGGGGCAGGGAAAGACTTTCGTCACTAGACTTTTACTTTGTTAAAAAGTTTTTTTTGGAAGATTTTATTAATGGTTATTTTGACATAAATATTAGCATTTGATTTTAACATATAGCAGGCGGCGGAGCCCCTTGTTTTTTAATAATTTATATATAAAATTTAGTATCGTTCGTCAGAAAATGGGATATCAGAAATTTTGGGGCAGGAAAACACTTTCGTCACTAGACTTTTACTTTGTATTAATAAAAACAAAAAAAAAAATGGCGCAGCGTCTTCGTCACCGAAAAGTGGCAGCGTCGTCTTCGCCGTCTCGCACACTCCTCATGTTCACGCACGCACAAACACACACACTGACAGAATTGCGGCGTTGTGTCACCGGGGCTCCGCTGCACTATAGGTCAAATGGACCCATTTTCTGATATAAACTCATTTTATAAAAGTAACAAAGTTAACAAAATTTTGTTATATTCCTATTAGGAATACATCAAACTGTAATGTTACATACCAGAAATGTTAACATTGCATTCTAATGTTAAGTTAACAGCTCTTAAAACAGCTGTTTCAATCCAAAAGCACGTGCTCAGAAATTGTGCGCAAATTTTGGCGATATTCAAGTGGCTACAGTTTCTTTTAAATTCAAAATTATTAATACAGTTTATGATGAATAGTGATCAGTGCGGTTTGTACTTTATGTTGGTAGGTCTGTGCTGTTGATATTGTTCGTGTTGTCTGTAGTAAGTGTCAATAAAGAGACGTCCCAAAAATAATTTTTTTTAAGCAAATCCTTATCTTTGGGAAGAGTTTAAAAAAAATGTCAGCACTTGTCAGCAAAGTGACTATATACATGTTGTAGAGTAATTCCTTGTTAACTCATAACAGTTAAGTTTGTTTCCCCCTTTTGACCACTTCTCCTAAAATTTAACTTTTTAGTACATAACCTATATATAAGCAATGCAGGTTTGCTTGAAGCTTGGAGGAAAGACCAAGGAAAAACTAATGGAGTGGATGCGGTTGTTCGTTTTTTCAAATCACATATCGACATAACGTGTCCGACAACATTCATAAATATTTACTGGAAAAGAGCCGTGTATTCTGCTTGCATCTATCCGAGAGATGGAAAAAATGTAGATACGATCTACTAAAATTTAAAAAAAATCATGCGGATTGGATAAAAGAAAGTACGTGCTTAAATTTATGTTTAAGGAAGTGTCACCGCACCAAACCAGTTGGACGTCCCTCACTCCCCTACGCGTCAAAGGGCGAAATAGGTCAAAGAATGCAGGCAGGTGCCCTTTCAAAATCTGCGAGGGAAAATGTGCGTTTGCTGATCCAAGCAGCAAGCATGGCAGCTCGCAGAAGAGGTCAGGCTGATCTTTCAGCAGTCCTAAAGCTACTTGCTTTTAGCCCAAGCAAGGCAAAACATTTAAGAAAATCTATGAAGAAGCCAAATAAGAAGCCTGCACGATCTTCACCAGACGATGCATTGGCTTTGATATTAGAGCAAGGGCTAACAAAGGAACAATACGTCGCCATTAGAGAGGATACCAAGAATAGAAACTGTGATATTTATCCCCACTATAACGAAGTGGCTGAAAGAAAAAAACAATGCAGACCCCCCGATGATGTCTCAGAAACAGTAGCTAAAGTCAGTCTACAAAATCTTTTGAACCATACCGCAGGTAGACTTGTTGCTTTGCAAGAACAAGTTATACTGCACGTGATGTCTGGTCAGAATACTGATTTTCTGTTAGCCGACCTGATTCTTAGCTACGGCTTCGATGAAAGTACTGGTCAGGCAAATTATAGCCAGGGTTATACGGATGATATATCGAGTGGTTCCGATTCGTGTCTCTTTGCCACAACTGTTACTCCACTGCACATGATTGATCCATCCGGACATATACTGTGGAATAATCGAACACCGCAATCAATCAGATTTTGTCGCCCCTTAAAGCTGGAGTTCATTAAAGAGACCAAGGAAGCCATTTTAAAGGAAAGTTCGGATTTATTGGCTGAAATACAAAACTTGGATTCGTGTAAAATTGCTTTGTCCAATGATAAATTTATTTACATTAAATTTTGCCTGTACCTGACTGTCATCGATGGAAAAGTACTCAACGCACTTACTGGATCAAGGTCTTTTCAAGCGTGTCCAATTTGTGGAGCAACACCGAAAGATTTTCTTTTAAACACCAGCTTTAAATGTGAAAAATTTCTGCCCATTTTAGAGAATTTAAAATACGGATTATGTCCACTACATTGCTGGATTCGATTTTTCGAATTTGTCTTGCATGCAGGCTATAAAAACTGTATTAAGAAATGGCGCGTATATGAAGCAAATGAAAAATTTGAGGTTGCCCAAAACAAATTAAAAATTCAAAGTCTATTTTGGGATAAGCTTTCGTTAAGAGTCGACAGCCCAAAACAAAGTGGATCTGGAAGCACAAATAATGAAAACACTGCTCGTCGATCTTTTAACAATTATGAGCTGTTTTCAGAAATAACTGGCATTGACCAAGGCTTGATTTTTAAGCTAAGAACGGTTTTAATTTGCTTATCGTGTCAATTGCCACTGAATCTTAACAAGTTTGAGGCATTTTGTCATCAAACCGCAGAAAGTATTGTTGAACTGTATCCATGGCTGCCAATGACAGCAACTGTCCACAAAATTTTGATCCACTCCAGGCAAATTATGGAGAGCACAGTTCTACCTGTTGGCTACTTTGCAGAAGACGCAGCTGAAGCACGAAACAAAATTTATAAATCGGACAGACTGCATCACGCCAGAAAAAGTGGCAGAAAAAACAATTTGACAGATGTGTTCCATCGAGCCATGGATACCTCTGATCCAATAATATCTTCTTTAAATTTGGACAGACGCATTAGAAAACAAAAACGTCTTTGCCTTCCCACAGAGGTTCTTAATCTGCTTTCATGCCCTTTTGAAAGTGCACAGCACGATTCTGAGCCCGAGCAAAACATTGTTGAGCTTTCTGATGATTCCTGCTTTGAATTCTTTAGCAACATTGATCTTGAAACGGAAGAAAATGTCGACTAACGTAAGGTTATTAATATTACGACGCAGACAAAAATAAAACATAACATTTTTCGTTACAGGCTGCCTATGGTCCAAAACATATTCCTAATCTTGCCCTAATATAAATTTGAAGTATAAAATATTCTTAGAATGGAAACAAACTTTATTTTTATACTTATTTGTAAAAAAAAAAATTTGAAAAAAAAAATTTTTTATTTATATTTTTTAGGGGCGATGATGGGCGGTGCCACGCCCATTTTTTCAAAACCAGTTGCAAATGAGATCTAGAATGCTATCAAAAAAACTTTTCATAAAAAACTTGATAAACCTTTGAGTTATTAATTTATATCAGAAAATGGGTCCATTTGACCTATAGTGCGCTGGCCCAATACGTGTTCGCGTTGAAAAGCTGCGGCTTTTCAACTTGCCGTTGTCGTCACACGTTATTTGTGTTCCACGCCTGCACACACACACACACTGGCAGAAATGCATCGTGGTGACGTCGGTGCTCCGCTGGCCAAAATGCTTGTTGGCGCCTACGGCTGCGGAGTCATCATACGCACACGCACACAAACTCCCACGTCGTTGTTTGCAAATTTCTTGTAGTTTGCTGCTGCTGCTGGTTGGACTCGATCACGTTGTTCCAATTGTCACGTTGCACACTTGTTCTTGTTGAACTCACTTGATAAGAAAACACGTCCACTTGCTACAAGCTCATTAGAAAAGTGACGCTGCCGGCCATTTTTGAAGGCGATATCGATTCGTTTCTCGATGCCGCTATCGATACGTCCTCGATACCGTCATCGATGTTTCCAAAAAAGTTAAATTTTAAAAAATGCGCAGAACACTCTGTGAAACCAGAGTTGATTGATTACTTTATAAAATGCGTAAAGTTTCATTGCTAGCATATCTAACACAATTAGCTATCTCTTCTCAAAGATAAAATTTCTTAACAATTTTTTTTCAGAGATCTTGGTTTGGCAATAGATTATTAGAAGTACATTATTTTGATGTTAGTAGGAATCTATATCTATAAAACTCTTTGTAACTATACACTTTTTTGTAAAACTTTTTACAGATCTAATGAGGCCAAGACGTTGGATAACAAGAAACGTGTAGTGAAGATGCTTTTTGTACTGGTGCTCGAGTTCTTCATATGCTGGACACCGCTGTATGTGATCAACACACTGAGCATGTTTATTGGACCAGCGCTGTACGAGTACATTGACTATACATCAATAAGTTTTCTGCAATTACTGGCTTATTCCTCCAGCTGTTGTAATCCCATTACGTACTGTTTTATGAATGCTAGTTTCCGGCGCGCATTTTTGGATACCTTTAATAGTTTGCCGTGGCATCGTAGTAGAGGCGACCTCTCGATCAGTCAGGCAGAAGTTGCCAGGCCTATCAGTAATCCCCGCTTGACCATGAACAACTGGCGCACACGTTCCCATCGCGATTAGTTCAACTCTTTGGTGTACACTAACAGCACCGCGGCGGCAGACAGTCCACAACTCTAATAAGATAAGACTCTACGATGGTTAACTTTTATATTTCTAGCCCAATAATTAAATAGCAATAATGCAAGAATTTCAACTGGCTTTATTGTTTTTCCAGGTATTCTCCAGATAATTCTCAAAAGGGGTTCACAAACGAATATGTTGCTACAATCTGATCGATTCGATGAAATATTTGACGATAGTGGATATGCTTGCGAACTGTTTTGAGTGTTTAACACGTTTTTTTGTCAAAATTATTACTTATTCTATCTTGGCAAACATCCTTTTCAATAACAGTCAGAGAGTGAACATTGTAACAAACACGTGATGTGCGCAGCAAACTGGAGACGTACTCTGCCTACGGGTGCAGACTTGAGCTCAGGGAAATGGGGTGGATTCTTTTGCCACCTAAAAAGCCGCTGTGTCACTTAACTAATAGGCTATTTCCACGACAGCACATTTGGCTCATTCGACGTCATTTTCATCATTCAGGCCGAATGTTCAGTTCATTCCCATAAAAAATTCGAGTGATCATCCAAATAAAATGTAGTCATTTATTGCCATTCGCCCTGGTTGAATTCAGTATTTTTCTATCGAAAACCCGATGTTTATCGATGATCTCGTGAAAAACTATACAATCATCTGTAATATAAGCTGTTGTGTCAGAAAAAAATGTAAACATAAAATTTGCGCCAAATATATTTTCAAAAGGAATATTAAAATGCTATATTTTCTGATAAACAAGCAAAGGAGGGCAGTCATTCAGTGGAGCATGACCGTGAGGTCATTCTTATGGAACTAATTCATTAATATTAGCTAAAATTAAGCTTTTATTTTATACTTAATTATTGTTGCACAGACACTGAAAAGCTAATTTATTTCGGGCGAATGGCAAATCTACTTACCCGTTTCACATTTGGTCGTGGAAATCCAAAAATCAGGCACATTCAAATGTGAGTGAATGAGGCAAATGTTAGTGCTCGTGGAAATAGCCTATAAGACTTGTAGACAGAGTTCGAATATGAACGGATAACAACCAAATAATATCGGTAAAGAGAAGACTCTTGTCTGATATATCAGATGTAAACAACTTAAATGTTGAAGCTCTTCTTTATCCACCCAACCATGTAAAGACTGCTACAATATTTATTTCAGGTGTCCATTAAACAATATAATTCATGATCGATTCAATATCAGTGCAATTCATAATTTACACCGTTTGATGATGTCAAGACAGTTCGAGATGTATTGATATACTTTTCACAAAACAATACTGAGATTAGCTACGTGAAAGCAAACTTCACGAATGTCTAAATTTGTTTTGTTTGGTAGGTGTATATTTATGATAATATTTTAAATATTTGCTGTTATATAGACTCACTCATTGTTATTAATTGGCCATGCCGTACTCACATACATTAGTTTCAGCTTATATTATTTCCCACGATGTCGACAGGCTTGAAGACAAAGAATGGGCTTTGTGAGCTTCAAATTTATTAGAATATTGGACAAGTATTGAGAAATACTTGAACGTTTTCGGTTCTTAAATCCCTTAGAGCTAGGCAAGAGTTACCGTTGGTCAGGTTCAAGCGCTAGCTCTGGTGAGCAATGAATCGAATTACCGTGGGTCGGGTTCCATTCAAGACTGATTTCTTTATCTTCTTTATATCTTCTTTATATCTGCTTATACGTATATAGCCGACGAAGGATTGACTGCTTAGCGACAAGAAGTTACATTCATACAATTATTCTTATTCAAGATTAATATTATTTTCAGTTTTGAGTGACATAATTTTAGATTTTAAACATAGTTTTGAGTCATTGTGAGATTGTAAATGCTACAAGTGCATCGTCACCAATCACATATGTTGGTTCAAGACTCGCTTATCTCTTTCAACCCTAACTCGCGGCTGACCTTTCTATATTTAGTTCAGTCATCTAGTTTCATACAAATCAATTCTATGACCTCGGACCTCAGGTGAACACACTTGCAGGTGGAATTTTGCAAAACGCCGTCTTGTTGCTCGATGAAATGTCTCAGCTATGTTGTGTGAAAATTTCAGCTTTTTACCTTTAGCCGTTTGGTTTACACGTTGATGTGTCAGTCAGTCAGTCAGTCAGGACAAAGAGTTTTATATATATAGATTCTGCGAATTTTAAAGTTTTTCGTACAAACACTTAATTTTCGACAAATCGTTTCTATGACAACTATATGATATAGTTGACGGACTTTGACTAAATTTCGTCAAGATATATAGGACCAACACAAATGCATATTATATCAGATTGGTTGAGATATCTCAAGAAACTAAAAAGTTTTTCGTACTTAAACTTAATTTTTGTCCGATCGTTCCTATGACAGCTATATGATATAGAGGTCCGATCGAAAATTTACAAGAAACTTGATCTACGTGGGGTTTATAGAAGTCTGTGTACCAAATTTGGTTGCTCTTTCTCTTATAGTCTCTGAGATCTAGGCGCTCACACGGACGGACAGACGGACGGACGGACAGACGGACATGGCTATATCGACTCGGCTGTTGATACTGATCAAGAATATATGTACTTTATCGGGTCTGCCACGCTTCCCTCTTCCTGTTACACACATTTGCACGAATACAATATACCCTTTTACTTAATTTTTAAGTAACGGTTATAATAAACGTACAGAAGATCGGTCAACATTCCTAGAACTATTGCATGCTATTCACAACGGCCGCTAGAATGCTTTGCTTGCGCTTCGTGTGCTGCCATTGTGCAGCAACTGTGGCTGGTGTTATATCAAGTTACGTTGACTTCCGTTAACTTATATACATTTTTGTGCATAAAAAAAAAATTGAAAAGGAAAAATTACATTTGTTTTGCGATAAACAAGGTTCAAATATTTTTAATGTTTTAGGATTGGTTCTTGCTGCTGGGTGAAATACCCAGCGCCAGAGACGTGGAAAATTTAGTTGCTATATTGCAATTTTATTAATACAATTGAACTTTGAATTATATGTTTTTAGTTAAAGCCTAACAATGATTAGTATTTTCCAGTTCCACTTTAAGTGTGCTCCAACTTGAGAGAGAACTTATAATTAGGGCAAAGTGAGGCATTCGCAATACTTTGATCTTTTTGGTGAAGTTGTTTGTTCAGCTCGTTGATACGCTTTTTTCAGCGTTGCCGGTCTTCATCATTTGTATTTGTCTTTTGTAGATCCAGTTTACGACGTTTTTGTTGATGCAGCCGCTTTGCTCGGTTGCCACGCTTTGTCTTCGGAGGTTTCTTTTCCTGCCTTGCCCTGTACTCAGTTATTGTGGGCGTGGTCCCGCGACCTCTTCATAAAATGACAATCCATCGTTTGGAAGACTTTATTTTGTGTGTGACATGGTTTATTGAGAGTGACTTGTGACTTATTGTAAGTCCAGCTCTGTGCATTTGTGTAGCAACAGTGCGAGGCTTCTCTAGATGCTCCTCAAAGTTAGAAGACATAACTAATCATCAAGATATTCGAATATATGTGATTTTAACTGATATGGAATGACGTGATCCGTCAACCTACACATGGTCCGAGGTGCGTTAGTCAAACCGAAAGGCATTCGCTTAAACTGGTATAAAGGTCGATTGAGAATTGTAAAAGTTGTTTTGGGACGAGAATCGGAATCTCATCGAATCTTCCAGAAAGCATAATTTAAGTCGACTTTTGAAATGCAATGAAGTGAAAGAAGACGGCTTAAAAGACCATCTAAGATTGTCATTAGATAAGCATCCTAGACTGCCGCAGCATTGAGTTTGCGTGCATCAAGACAGAATCTAACCTTTCCTGGCTTGATCACTAGTGTCACGGGAGACGACCATGGCGATGTTGAAGCTTCTTCAATCACGCCTAGTTTTATTATTCGATCCACCTCTTCGCATAGCAACTTTTCTCTTGCTGGGGACAAAGGGTAAAATCTTTGCTTAATTGGCTTAGAATCTGCCGTATCGATATTATGCTCTACCAGAGATGTTTCTCCTAATCCGTTACGTTCTGAGGATGGAAAATAGTCAATTACTGAATTTAATTTTGCTTTCTGATCACTAGATAACTTTAGTTCAAACGAGTCACTTGCAGTTTCAGTTTTTATTTCATTAATTGAGTAAGAAGAAGATAGAATAGAAATGCCAAAGGCTTTCCAAAAGTCCATTCCGCAAATTACATTTTGTTTAATGGAGGGTATTAAAAGAAATTCGAAGTCTATGCATTGAGAATTATACTGTATTGGTAAACGTACAGTGCCTACAACAGTTTGTTTAAAACCGTCTGCAGTATGAACAACACCTTTTACTTTGCTAAGTATGATCTGTTCTGAGATCATGCGTTCAGCAAGTGCTGATCCAATTACACTCTTATTAGCTCCACTATCCAGAAGTGCCAAATAGGGCTCCTTGAGAATCTCGATTTGTGTAAATGGACGAATATCATTACTTTTGTGCACTATAGCAGAAATAGTAAAACAATTTAAGCGGCGTTTGTCATTCCAAAATTTTTGCATACGTAAAGATGAACGACTTCTTTGAATTGTCAAAGCGTCGGCATTGAAAATTGCGGCTCTGCGCAACCTATATTCTCGCAAGCGTTCGTGATAGGGTTTGAAAGATCGGGAAGTTGTCAAATCTGGGGAGTGAAGTGGTACGTCCGGTAATTGAACTGATAAGTCTGGTAATGGAGAAGTAGCTGAATTGAAACCCAAGGCTAATGTCGGACATCCCCTCTCGGAACTCTGAGGACATCCTGAGCTGAGTTTTCCGCAGTTGGTTTGCATTTAGCACAATTCGGCTTATACGTATCCGGCAAACCACAGCCATAGCAGAAAATTCGGCGAGGTTTCAAGCAATCCTGGTATCTGTGACCTTGCTCGTCGCAGTTCCAGCACTTTAATGTATTCTTTATGCGCACTGCGCAAACTTCGTCATTAATTTCGGATTCTGATTCAGATTCTTCCTCAGATTCCTCTTCGTGACGGATTGCATTAACAATTCTTTTGGAAACGTTGTCACGAAGTTTCGTTCGCGAGTTACGAAAGAATTCTTCGTGTCTATGACACTCCTTACGCAATATTGCCAAACTTGGAATATCTTCGTGAAGTAGTTCATGTCTTAATTCAGATTTCAGGTTGTGTCTAACTTCGGTGATAATGTCAGCTTCGGACATGGGATCTCTAAGAGAATCGGCGATCGCTACCATTGCGTCTAAAAATTCATCAAAAGATTCATTGCTGCCTTGTTTACGACGCCTCATTGCCTGTTTGATATCTCGATCAGTTCGTTGATCTTGATATCGCTCACGCAGCTTGTTGCACAATTCGAACAAATTCATGTGACCAGTAGTTCTATGAACTCGCCAATAAAATGAAAGAGCGGATCCAGAGAAGAGTAAATTCGCAAACTGATATAATAAGTCAAAATTGCTGTTGAAATATTGAGAAGTAAGACAATTAACACGAAATATAAAGTCTTCTATCGGAAGGTCACTGGCAGAACCAGAGAATTTCACCTTCCAGTTGGAAATAATATTCGAGATTCTATCGGGACGATCAGTGGAATAATCAATAGGGTTAGCACGAGCACCAGAGGGTCTACGTCTCTGATTGGAGTCATGCTCAACGTTTGCTCGTGGCGCGTTTAGAGGAATTTCATTATCCCATTCGAGTTGTGACTCGTCTCGGGACTCTCGTCGCAAAGCGGACAAACTTAAGTTGCGTAGGGCATTACTGATCTGATCAGATACAGTCACGGCGATATTTGCTGTATAGCTTTCT
Source organism: Drosophila kuntzei (assembly GCA_035042165.1). NCBI lineage: Eukaryota > Metazoa > Arthropoda > Insecta > Diptera > Drosophilidae > Drosophila > Drosophila kuntzei. Next base: position 73,054 of record JAWNLU010001728.1, read on the forward strand.
AAAGAACTCGTTATTATTTGCTGAATACGATCATCAGAATTAACGATAGTATTATCGGAAGCATTTCTTCCTGAGTCACGTCTGGTGGCAACACTACCAGGAGGACGCATGTTTTGTGTATTGTTTCGATTATTTGACCTCGTTGTTGGTCGGGTTCGAGTGATAGCTCCTGTGGGATTATTGCCAGTGGCACCCCTAGGTCTACCCGTCGTGTTTCTAGAATTCATCGTGGTTGCACTTGCCAAGTTTTCAGAACTTGGTGCAAGACTGCAAGGTTGTCTACAATTTGGACATGTGGTATTATTGTTTAACCACTCAGATAAACAGATTCTGTGGAACTTATGTCTACACACTGTTTCAGTGAAAACGGTTTCCGAACTAGTACCATTGCAAATTGTACAGGATACTGTTTCATCTGCAACGTTTACTAACGCAGATAGGTCTTCTGTGCTACGTACTACTGCCATCTCTAAAGATTTTGAGTATGCTTATCGAAAATGCTTTTCAGGATTTGAAAGAATATAAATCTCAGCAGATCTTTTATTCCAAACAAACGATACGATAGTTGCGGTAAACGATAAATATTTCATAAACAAATTTGGGACTTATCCATTCATAAGATTGTTGCATTGTAAAATTTAAAAAGATATATCATTCAAGCTTCTCTTAGTGACTAACTGAATCTACTAAGAATAATTTGGAGAATTGTTTTCGGAAAAGAGGAACTTGTCGAAGTAATCCACCAAGAGCAATCTCATTTTCCTAATTACAAAATAGAAATATGCAGATATTAGAAATCTATCACCTGGTTTAGATCAACGTTAAGTCAATACTAAATTCCAAAATGAAAGGAAATCAAAATCAAAATATTTTTTTTTTAAGCTAACATTTGTTAGCTAAAATTTATGCGAGATGCTTGTTTATTGGTCAGGCTCCGCGTAGAACTAACAGACCACCTGCAGTTCCTAATAATCAAACATACGCTCTGAACTACTACAAAGTTTGGATGGTGGTTGTGGAAGGAAGTTGGTATTCAAGGAAAGTAACCGGAAGCGCGGAATAACTCAATGTAAATGTTACTTGTTTCAATCTCAACGATCTCAAGGCCATTTAATTATGTAACCTCGAGGACATTAAACATGTTACTCGGGCTCCACGTGTCTGAATTGTTACTCGGGCTCCACGTGTTGGGCGCCTTTTAATTATGTAACGAACACGTCATGTGTGCAGCAAACTGGAGGCGTACTCTGCCTACGGGTGCCGACTTGAGCTCAGGGAAAATGGTGTGGATTCTTTTGCCACCTAGAAAGCCGCCGTGTCACATAACTAAAACTTGTAGACAGAGTTAGACTAGGAAAGGATAACAACCAAATAAAACCGGTGAAGAGAAGACAAGAATGATATATCAAATGTGAAGAACTTAGATGTTGAAGCTCTTCTTCTTTACCCACCCAACCATGTAAAGACTCCTAATCATTTGCCTTTACCCTAAGAACAATGCTACATTACTTATTTCAGGTGCCCATTAAAAATTTAATTCATAATCAATTCATTTTAGTACAATTCATATTTTATCCTATTTGAGGATTTCATTACATTTCGAGATTTAGATATAACAATACTAATAACTATGTGAAAGCAAACGATTCGCATATATTGACTTTACATTCTATTCTGGTTGGTAGGTGTATAGGTTTGGTAATATATTAAATATTGGCTGTTATATAGACTTACTCATTTTTAATTCGGCCATGCCGTACTCACATACATTAATTTACGTATTTACTTTCCCACGATGTCAACAGGCCTGAAGACGAAAGATATGCTGTATGAACTTCAAATTAATTAGATTATATAACAGCTAATGTTTGAATATATATACATACCATACCGAAATATATAATCTTACGTGGCTATATATGTGTTGTTTAATACGATTGAAATATGACAATTTATATCATATTGTTTAGATATTTCAAATAAAAAGTTTTAAAAGTAATTAAATTTAAATTAATATATTCTTTACGTTACGTTAAGTGCCATGGGGTGAAATTCGATGACACGCGAAATCAAAAGCAAGAAAATTCAAATCAGCATCAGCATACTCGTTTCTTATCGTAAAAATACGAACATCAGGGTCATCTATCCAGATTTTAGATCCATTTGCTTATTGTCTGAGCAACAACAAATGAGTCACGAGGCCGCAGGTACAGCAACGGCGTCGATAGCAGGTAGTCTGCCACGTCGTCGTCGGTTTTGTATGTTGGCTGTAGCGTGTTTGAGCACACAACAGCGTCAGCAACTCAAAATAGGGGTGTGCGCACAGCGTCTCTGCCACAAGAGTGTGCACGCCAAGTCGACAACAAGTTTAAGAAGATCGGATGAATAGCGCGACGTCTCAGCAACAGTGAGTTCTCGCAACACAGTTTTCCAAACGAAAGCGTGTCTGCGCGAAAGCAACAGCTTCGCAGTACCACAAATGAATGTGCGTGTATGTGTGTGTGGGTGTGTGGAACGTTTTGCCAGCTCTTCCTTATTGGTGGCGTATTGCTGTGCAAAAACGTTGTTGGATCGTCTTTCACGATGGCAGCCGCCACGCGAATTATGGAATTGGAGGATGCGTTTATTAAAAAATAATTATTTCGGCGAAGTGCACGACGTAGTACAAAAACACGACATTTATATTTCAGTGGCTAGAATCAACTAACTAACTCTTTATTCAAAATGTATAAATGAAAGCTTTTACATAAAAGTGCTGATTAACTTATGCTACGTACATGTGTCTCCATATCTATTTGTATTGGTATAATTATTTGGAATTCAATGCATATTCCATGATTATGCTGATTAGACTTATTTGACATACATGTGTTTTAGTATATATTCGTGTTGGTACAATTAATTGGAATTAGGTGTATTGTATTTGTGTTTCGGTTGCTAAACCGGATGTTTTCGTTTTTAAAAGAGTTTATTAAACTCGTGTTGCGAAAATCACTTATTAAGCATTTAACGAGTTCAATAGCTCTTGTACTTTCTGGCTAATTGGGGTTTGTAGACTGTCTGGTTTTATATTATGTTCTGGGAATGGAGTGGACTTATACATAACTTCTCCCCCCTTTAGAAAAGAATTCTCCTGAATTCTATTATTATTAAGCTGGACTTTAATTTTCTTGCGTTTTAACATAATGACAGTTATTAATATAATTATTATTAAAATTACTGCGATATTAAATGAATAGGTTATGTTTTTATGTGTCTTTAAGTTTTTTATGTTTATCCAGTTAATTTTGTAATTTTCTAGTATGTTTTCAAATGTTATTTGTTTAGTAAAATTTTGTATTTGTTTCGTTTTTTCATAAAGTGTTCTTTCGTTTTCTATTTCGAAAGTGTTTGTAAAATAGTTGTCGTCTATACCTATTGTACAATTTGCAAAATGTAATAATGTATTATTTGTAATTTGTACTTTTTCGTTGATACAATTTTGATATAATGTTTTGTTATTGGCATTTTTGATTACTATGGTTTCTTCGTCTAATTCTAATATTTCCATTTCTTTTTGTTGTACCAATTTACAATTTTTCTTAAATATACAATGTTTGCTTATTTTCATTTCTTTTAGTTTTTTGTTTATTTCATATGTGTAGGTTACATTTTTATAATTAAATACTAATTCTGATTTATAATCTATTTCTAATTTTTTTTCATTAGGTATTGGTACAATTTGTTGCACTTTAATTGTTGTAAAATTTTTGGGAATTTCTATTGCGAATATTAATAGATTATTAGTAAACAATGCTGTAGTTAACTTGATATGATTTAGTTTGTTGAAGTTAATGTTGTATTTCTTTATCTCACTATCCGTTAATATGCTAGGGTGTAATATATTGTACCTAGCCGATGCTACGTTATCTTGTAGATGTTCTATCTTATTTCTTATTAACTGAATTTTTATTTGCTGATCGTAATACAAGTTCTCCTGATATCTATTATTTTCGTATTTTCCAATTGCGTTTAATTGATTTTCAATTGCTTTTCTGTCTGCCTTTATTATTTGCTTGATATATTGAATTGTATCATTAAAGTATGTATTAATATAAATTTGTTTATTCAATAATTCGTTAGTTTCTTGCATATTTTCTTTGAATTTTGATAGATGATTTTCTATTACTTTTCTGTCGTCTTCGTCCATGGTACCGAACATCCATTTTGCTCCACTACCAATTGCATTAACTAGTCCTCGTCTTTTACGTGTGTGGTTTCCGTATAATGTGTAAAGTTTATGTTTTGTTTCTGTCAATTGTGTTTGTAGTATATGTTTGTTGTCGTTGTTTATCATTAATATGTTGTTTTCTAGGTCACTTAGAATGTTATCGATGTCTTTTAAATTTATTATGTGTATTATTATGTCCGTTGCTGTAACTATGTCTTGATCTTTCATCTCTATTTGTGCATACCCGTCTTGATCAAGT